>JBBMFX010000001.1:40150981-40169929 GCA_037832545.1 Rhabdalestes septentrionalis | reverse complement strand
AGAGAGGGAGAGAGAGAGAGAGAGAGAGAGAGAGAGAGAGAGAGAGAGAGAGAGAGAGAGAGATAGAGAGAGAGAGAGCAAGAGAGATAGAATGAGAGAGGGAGAGAACAGTGCTCAACTAAAGCCATCCATCTCACTCAGTGTTGAGGACATTGCTATGCATGAAAGGGGAAACCATCTCAACAGAATCTTGGGAAAACATGCCTTTCTCAGCAGTTCCCCCTTTTTTAATCTAGCTGGAGGGCTGTGTTGATATTCTGATATGGATGGAGATCTGTGACTTTTCCCCCAGTGTCTGACATTTCACTTGCTGGTGTCCAAAGCACTGCAGCTGTGCTCTCCCTGATGTCTCAAGGCAGTGCACATAAAGAGTGAAGAACAAACATAATGCAGTTACAGTGGCATGAATCTCTCCCCCCCCTCTCTCTCTCTCCCACTCTCTCTCCCGCTGTCTCTTTCACACACTCTCATTCTCCCATTCTCTCTCTCTCTCTCTTTTACTTGCTCTCTCTATCTCACTCTTGCTCTTTCTCTCTCGCTCTACCACTCCCACTCACTTCAATCTCTCTCTCTCTCTCTCTCTCTCTCTCTCTCTCTCTCTCACATACACACACAAACACACTCTCTCCTCTGTATCTAATACCTATATATACTGGACATACTGTGCCTCTTTGTTCACTTCAAAAAAAGCATTTTCTACAATTGTAGTAAGGATGATGTACAATTATTCACCTTGTTCTCAGATGCTCTATGCTTGTTCACCCTGCCTATGAGAATAATCTTAATCCAGAGGAAGAACGCCAGAAAGAAGCAAACTTATGTGTTAGTGAAATAAGATCATGGCAATAGATACAATTATAAACATATTGCTGTCCTTTTTTCAGATTTCATCTTTCTACATGCAGAGGCTATATATTATGTGATCTTTTCAAGGTGAACAGACTAATAGAATGTAGTAAAATAGCTTAAAAAAACATTAGTATTGCATTCGTTTTCAATAAACCTTCAGAATGCAAATTAGCATGCTGGTCTCTTGGTATCTATTTGTGTACTGATCTATTTGTGTATTAGTGACATTAGTGTATTTATTTACTTCGCTAAACCATAAACTCACTTGGCCAAAACCTCTGACAAATAGTTTCAGAGGTAATATTCAGATATCAATATTGGCATGCCAAGAGATCAAGCTTGAAAGTAACTGCAATTCTTGAGCATGTTGGTAATCAGAGCAACAGAAACTGCAACTCCTCGCTGTACATGCACCACACAGCATGAAGAACATCCAACACTTTATTGCCATATGGCAGAGAAGCGATTTCTCTTCTGCTCACAGGCCTCCATCCTCCTCATCAAAGGCCCAGAGCACAGGCCTATGATTTCATGTTTATAATACATTTGCCATCTTCTTTCATAAAGAGCTGCTTTATGTCGCCATGTTTGATATTTCAGTCAAGATCCAGCCCACATAAAGTCAAGTGTGAAGAGCTTGCAGGTACATTTGGTTCAAAAGCTTGCCATGTTCACTCTCTTTATGTGAAAATTGCATGACATACTATTGAAAAACAGCTCTTCAGAGGTCCTTTAGGAAAGGTAATGGTTATACATATGAAACATTTGAATGCTTAAACAAGTCTTTGAAATTCAGAAAATAGAAAATGACCATTTTTACATGGCCCACTCTGACTGTGCTATGGTTGCTAGTTCCACTTTATTTGGACAGCCTATAGATTTGACCAGCTACCGTGTGGAGTCCAGAGTGGGGGATGATTTTGGGTTGAGGTTAAGGTTAGTACCATAAAGTTAAGGTCATTATACTTTACACAAATATAGTACGCAGTATAATACAGAACAGTTGTAGTGAGTATAGTAAAGTATAGCCACAGTTATAGTAGACAAAATGGTACATTCTGTAATTATACTATAAAACACACTATAGAAGCTTAGTATTAGTATATTATTTACAGTGTACTACCATATAGAAGTATAGAATTCAGCATAGTATAAAATATAGAGGTTTATCATTCAGTAAAGTATACACTAATGGTCTATTACATTCAGTATATCCTCCTGAAAACCGAAGACAAACAGTGTCTCACATTAACACAAGAACACATTCAATTTGATCAAAACAATACAATTCTGTATCATTCTTCTATTGCTTGTTGCTTGCAAGGACAATGAAACATGCATTTTCTTTCAGCAATGAATTATAAGTAATAGAACATCGATTGGATATTTTAGGTGAGATAGTCCGGGAGGCATGTTTTCTTTTTCTTTCTGGTTATGCATTATTTGCACTTCATGTGAGTCTTGTCATTGCAGTCCTTGTTCCCTGCATGCAAACCCATGACAAGCCCAGGATGCCCTCTACAGAATACTGTAGGGTTTGATGGGATAACTCCAAGTACTTAAGAAAAATACAGGTAAACATAATGTCTATTATAAAGGATGTAAATGAATTGGCTGGGTCTCAGGAGGATAGGATACAGTAGAGGAAATTAGCATTCAGTATAGTACAGCCTAGAACTTCAGTCAAAGTTAAGTAGACAGTGAGGTACAGAATAGTACACAGTCTGGCACAGTGCAGAAGTATAGTTTAAACATAATGTAAAGTAAAGAACACAGTAAAGTATCATGTAGAAGTATTGCATTCAGTGTATGCATTCAGTGTAGTATACAGAAGAGAGTATAGCATTTTGTAGCAAATACAGTATAGGAGTATAGTGTAGTATACAGCATAGAGTATAGTATTCAATATAGTGTACAGCAAATAGTATAGAAGTGTAGCATTCAGAATAGTATACAGTACAGGTGAATAGTATTCAGTAAACTACAGGAGTACAGTATTGAGCATAGGTATAATATATCATTTAGGACAGAACAGAAGTGTAGTATTGAGTATAAATGCCTTTTTTGCTAAGTGTAGTGTGAAGAAAATAAGGTGGCCTGCACTGTTGTAGAACGGTGCAGGGAATAAGCAGCATGTTGCCAGCAATCCACAAAAGAATCAAAATTCTAAGGAAGGCTAGGAGATGTATCATAAATGTGCTTAGATTGATGAGATGAGCTGTTTATATGTTGCATAGATGCAAGCTTTTCAGAAGCCATTGCAGGAGAAGGGGGTGAATGGCACAGCTTCAGATTCCACATGTAATACCCCCTGATCCGAGCAGGGTTCAGCAGGAGAGCGAGACCAGGCATTAAACTACAGAATAGAAGCGGCTTAGAAGATAAACTACCAAACATTCACATCAGTATACCTCCTGCTCTCATCCCCCATGCTGGATTGAGCTTATTGACTCTACATGTCATTTTTCAAGGTTTAAATGGTTTACACAGAGTTGGAGGAAGTGTGTGTGTGTCAGGGGGTGGTAATAGATTGATAGCTATTGTGAGGTTGTCTCATGAAACACCACACTTTTAAAATGTCAACATAATGTTACATGCAGGGAAAGCACAATGCCTACCTTGCCAGCACATTTCCCTGATTGTTTGTGTGCTTGTTGCCTGGGGGAAAGTACAAATTGTCATCCCGGAGCTAGCCGATTTTCCCTATTGAATGAATGAACGTGTAATTTGATTATTTGTAGATCTCAATTTAAATGGTGCCTTTTACACCGAATGTACACTAAGAGCCCACCCTTGAATTTTTAAAATACTAAATGATATGCGGGGTTTACATATATTTATTCCAAATTAACACGAGACATTCTAAAAATAAGTGTAAGTGACTGGTTTTCAATATTTTGAAGTCTGCAGTAACACATTGTTTAGCCACAAAGGCTCAGACTATGGGTTTTGAAGAGACACGTTGGGTCTGTCTTTGGTGCTCGTAAGAATAAAAAGGCTCACTCGATACTTCAGCACCACACAATTCCTTCTAATTTACATATCATTGGAGACAATTTCATTCTTTAACAGGATAATAATGATTTCCAGTCCAAAGAGAAGCAAAACATTTTGAGAATGATGTCTTGGTGTCTCCCAGTCTCCAGATCTTTCTCCCACTGAGCTGCAGATGAGCTGGACTGACAAGTTCGAAATAAAGGTTCAACAAATGAAACAGAACTGCTTGAAAAGGTGCTGGGAGGGTTTGGACAAAAGTTATTTCCAAAAATAGCTGGAAAGGATGTGAATCTGTGATAAAGTAGCATGGATATTTTGGTGGTGCTGGGGGTAGGATTTGAACCCAGGACCTCATGGTCCAGAGGCAAGTGTCCTACCCATTGAGCTACCTCCACCTTTATTAATGCATCCCAGTCACTGAATAAAAAAGTTCTGATATTTCAAATATTCCTGGTTGGTAGAGGCATTCCTTTTAGCTAGTTTAAAGGCTGGCTCAACACAGCTAGTGTCCATCATGTCTTTCCTGTCATGCTTATTTCCATACATCTGAATTAATGGCATAATTTTTATGAAGTTGTACGTATGCAAACAATATTATTTTTATTTTTAGTAATTTTATTTACCAGCTAAACTGATTCTTTTATGCTGCATATGTGCTGCCAGCCATGAGACCCAGAGCTGACCCTAGACACCCTCTCCATTAGAGGGATTGTCTCTGATCTCGGGAACTGATCAAATCAGGTGCACAATGATTTTTCTAAACTCTAATCCCGCACTGTGGTGTGATGGGAACAGTTGATGCAATTCTAGAAGTAGTTAAGTTAATGGAACACAGTGATAATGACACAGCCAAGCCCTTATCTTAGGTCAGCCAAGAGCTCAGTTCTATAAGACACATGACCCTTCAAAACCAAAACGGGGAGGCGAGTTGTTCCAGACAAATCCTAAAACATCTCCACCCTAATTTCTCACCTTGAAAACAAGCTACATTCATGGTGGCATCAGATCATCTGGGAGCCTTTCAGGTGGTTACTTAACAAATCTGTAGCAACCCATATATTACAGGGATTCAGTGTATTTGTCGTAGTTCTCTTACTAAATGTTAAACTAATCAAGTGTTTGGTTTCCAGAATGTGCAAATCTGTTCAAGCTGAAATTAATACTCATGAAGACACAGACTCAAATATTTATTGTAATCATTTATTAGTATTTTCTTGTAGAATTAACTGCTTTACGCAAAGTCCCTGATGTGATTATCTAAGAGTTTTTCAGAATCATAAGGGGGATGAGAGCTTCAGACCATATCCCCTGTCTTTTTTTGAATTATATTTCTACTCCTTAGGGCTTTTGTCCCAACTATTACATTCAGATGCGTACATGTCTATTACAGCACTCTCTAACACATACATCTGCTGTCCCATGTTCACCTCTCTGCTTTGAGCATGATTGTGACCTGACCTCACTATATATCTGTTGGGACAGACTGATTTGTGGAGAACCTTGACCTTGAATGGCTTCAGAGAGTCAACAACTGGGAGATAAGTGTCCCTCGTCATAGTGGGGAGGGAGGACAGGAATTAGTCCAGGCCATATGAGAGATCGTGTTACATCTTATTTTAACTGCTTTCTTATCATGCAAATTATAATTTACCATGCCGAATCACTGACTTGGGAGCTTCGGTATTTTCCAAGAGGACAATCCATTCATACTGATTCTTTGTGTTTCTCGTTTAGTCAGAAAGACAAGGCCCCAAAATACATACAAATGTACAAACTGACTTAAAATCTGCAACACCCTAATAGGATGACACCAGTAATAATTTGTTTTTGATTTGGCAATTTTTGGAAACACTTGCAAGTATAAACATTTGGGCATTCTACCTTTACCCTCATTTAAACATAATTTGAAAGAGACTTTAGTGCTAAAACACAATGGACTTAAACATCTGTATTAAGAGGAGATATCACCTTCAACATAGAAATGTACACTGATGACCTCCTGTGACCACCCCAGCAATTCTGGATGTGTTTTAATACCTGGTTCTATTACTATCTGTGATGCTATTGAATATGTTTTACTTTTAAAGTCTGGCAACCAGTAATTAATTGTAAATTTACTGTAAAGAATACCACATCGTATGACTGTATTATCATTCAGACTGACTGAAACTATGTTTACAGTGTATCTGTTGTTCTTTATGTATTATAGCTGTTAATTTCAAAGCAAACAAAATAAACAGCTTTACAATAAATCTGCTATTTCATAGCAATTTACAATAGAACATTTCTGCAAAATGCTATAAAAACGAGCAAATGTAGTGCTTCCAGAACAACATACCTCAGTCATCAGCTTTGTTTCATCCTAATTTTATCTGCGAGAGCATGTTGTTTTACATCATGATTGTTGAGGCTTAAATTAGTCGTTTGATAGTCATGTCTGGCAACTAGAGGCTGATGTGTTGTGATTCAAGCTCTATGAGTTTTTACTAAGGTGATTATAACTACTAAATCGGCTGTAGCCAAGAACAAATTTCAGAGATGACTTTACGTCTGCAAATTTACATGTAGGCATAACTCTTAGTGATGTACATTACATTTCAACCATACAACTCATCAACTGACTGAATTATAAAGACTGATTTAAGGCACAACAGATGGATAAACATTTCATATTAGGTTTAAATTGGTCAGCATTGGATCGCACAGTAGAATAGTATCATTTACACCATCGCTGTTCTGGTGTCTCAGTGCGGGGGATGTAGACTTTAGCTCTGAAAGAATGGCTCACCAGTCAGCTTCTTGTGTAAACAGTGCTACGCTGCTAGCTTTTCTTCTATTAATAGGATGTTCAAGGTGAAAACTGTCACACAACACAGTTACCAAAACACACAGAAATAAATGTAAGAAGAAGGTACGTTTGACTCACAACAAATTGCTGCATTGCCTAGAATAGAATAAAATAGAATAGAATAGAATAGAATAACACGTATTTAAACAGTAGAGAGGAAAGCACTTTAGATACTTTCTAAATAGTCAGCTTATCTTTAACTTGTGTTCAACTAAAATGCATAAAATTCTCACAAATTCTCCCTAACCCTTGACCTAAACCTAACCCAACACTTAATATAAACTTTACCCTAACTTTAGGGTCCTAATTCTAACCCTGGTCCCAATCTTAACCTTAATCCTAAAAGCATTTTAGATGTTCTAGGTTTAATGTTGACAATCTCAGCAACTGTGAAGTGGGCCAAATTGTAGAATTCAAAAAAGCTTAGACCAGATATCTTTATCATATGAGTTAGTCCATCCATCATCTGAACGGCGTATCTTTAACCAGGGCTGCAGGTGGTAGAGGCCCTGGCCCAGAATCCATAGGGCAAAAGACATTACAATTTGTAATGTCCCAATTTCTGGTTATTTTTGTATAGATACATACATGAAGAATAACAGATATTGACATTGGATCTCAATACCCATACCAAGATTCTTAAAACTCCCACTAAACTATATAACAAATCTTTCTATTCCTGCCATAGTAGCTCATGGTATAAAACATCTTGTTTAGACATCACATCAGTGTGCCATGTTATATATAGTTCTTTGGATTCAAATCAGCTATGTTCTTAGTCAGCAGAAAATGTAGGTGTCACTAATGTTAGCCGAGCTTTTCTCATCAGCATGCTGCCTGTGTTAGATAAGTGAAATCCTCTGTTGCTCCCATAAGACTTAATTCAGCCTGAATTTCGAGCCAGTACCACATTGGGTGGATACCACAATCATCCGATAAAGAGGTAAGTATATCCTGTTTTGAAATCGGAAACCTTTAAAACAGGGTAGATGCCAGTATGACCAATAGGGTATCTAGGTCAGATAGGTTGAGTAAAGATTTGTGCTTTCAGGGAAGTAAGTTCTTACATTCAACCAACTATATTCATTCATTATCTAAGACTCTTATCCTAACCAGTGTCACGGGGGGTCCTGAAACCTATCCTGACTGTCATAGGGCAAAAGGCAAAGAAACACCCTGGATAGTCTGCCAGTCCATCTCAGGGCAGTCACACAGATAAACACTCACACATTTTCACACCTAGGGGCAATGAACTGTGGGTGGAAGCCAGAGCTCCTGGCAGAAACCCACGCAGACATCAGCAGAACATTCAGACTCCACACAGAAAGCACTCTGGCAGCCCTGGCCGGGATTTGAACCCAGGGCCTTCTCAACCAGCAACAACTCTTTCAAGTTCCCAAGTAAAATCTTCTTAAAACCAGACACCCTTGCAAAACTCAAGGCATCTTGTACCATGCCTTTAACATTTGGTTTGAAGGTGATGGTTTGTGGTCTCTCTCAAATGCTACAGCTTTACATGTGGAAATTTATGTTGAAAAAAGTTAAAGCTAGCAAGTCTGAGATAGAATCAATATGCAGCCACCCACAGTGTGATTACTATTTGTGGCTTTAGTGGCTTTTGAAGGGCCAGGCTGCAGGCTGCAGGCTCCACATTTGGAAGCAACCAAATATCAAACCTGATTTGTCACTCAATTAGGAGAAAAAAAGAAACTGCACTCCGTGCTCTGGAGATATGATGCCAAACGGGGGTCAAATGTCTTTCATTCTGTTTGGTCTTTAATTTTTTAAACAGTCACTAGTGCTATTGCTGCAGCAAGTTCACCTTTCTTCCATTACTGTAAATGTGGATAGTCAGTTCACCGTTGAGCTATAGTAACTCCTTATGTTTTTACACTAGCTTTCTGGATTGTCAAAACAGAACTTATCGAATTTAATCACACTGAGCATTCAGCAATGGCTTTACAGCAGTAATGGTAACACGGTCTAACAATGTCTCATACAGATCCTCTCGTATGAGTTTTATAGTGCCTTATGGGTGCAGCAATGGCTTTCCTTAGAAACAGATTCTTTCTGTTTGTTCAGGTAGCTTGAGTGAGAGTGAATAACGTCTCTTTTAGAGACTCATCTTGCTGGAAAAGAGGATCGACAGGGCACTTAACACACCAGTCCCTCTCAAATTGCCTGGACCAGATAAGTGGACATGCCTTGGGCCAAAGAGCAAGAACCACGTAATGACAACATGGAGAAATATGATAAGCTCTTATCTTGGGGCACTTGTCCCTTCCCTACCAGAAAATGTGATTACACTTCTCCACAGGGGAAACACACAGGTGAGCTAAACAGAAAAAGACAGCAAATATGTCTATTGCAAAGGCAGGGTTAGAGATGTGATAAGATTCCGGAGGTCAGATGTATCTTTTTGGATTTTCCAGGTGACAATGATAAGAATGTGATACTCACTATACACAACATTTATCGGGAAAATGCTCAAATGTATAGTAACAACAAAGCATGGTTGTTTTTGATTTTTAAAGAAAAATATCTTTTGACTTTGGTTGGAGCTTTAAGTCAAAACCTGCTGACAGGACGACTATCAGTATTCTTGAGAGACACCATAAGGTCACGGGGACAGTGAAGAATACTCATAAAAGATGTCTAGACCAGTGAACTTGATGAGTTTGATTGTATTTCAAGGGTGAGCTTTATAGTGTGCCCAAAGTTTATGGTGTTAAAAATGCTATATGGTGTTGAAGTCAAGGAAGCAGTTGTGGTCAGTATATTTGGAGACTTACTTTCAGGTTGATATAAAAAAGTCAGAAGAACTTTACTGGGCACCAAGGTCAGCTCAGGTTCCTTTTTCTTATAAGAATGGTCATGCTTTTTGTTGGGTTGCCTCACAGCTCCTATTTTGTATTTGCATCAAAATTCACTGCATGCCCCAGAACCGCTGACCTTAATAATCCTCCTGCACTGACATGGTGGAATTGACTGGCTGTAGGGAAAAGACTGTTCCTTCACCTCAGAGTAAGTTGTTCTCATCTTTGTCAGGGTTTATTATCCCAGGCTCTCGCTATAGCCAATACAGGTTTTTGGACCTTTGTGGCCCCGTTAAATTTTATTTTTCATATAATTCTATATTTTTCAGGACCTCTGGCAACCTATACTGTAAACGTTACGGCTGTTACAGTAACTTTCAAAAGCAATAATGCACGGAAGCAAGGGCACGTTGTGAGTTGGACCTGATCAGGAAAAAATCCCTTTATCACTGTAGGGCATGGTGTCAAGTGGCTAACTGCTTTAATCAGACAACACAAAATAAGATCAATTAAACTGCACCTAACTCATGTATATTGTTAACAATGTATGTGCATACATGTGATTAAAATCTTCTGCCAATTGACCTTGGCATATCACATTTTAAAATATGTTTATGTAATAATTAGCACATAATAGTACAGCAGTGCACAATGCAAAAAGTAGCTTTTTCCAATCAAATTGACACCAGAGCAAAGCTAAGTTTCCTAATTACCTTTATATGATTTTTTGAATTATATTAGCAGTAAGCTTATCTCAAAGGCTGAGTCTCAAATAGCACCCAAATCCCTACATGCACCATATAGCATTTAAAACACTGATATAGTGCATGTCAAACAAATGGCCATATAGAATCCAGCCACATGTGAACACTTCCATACTGGATAAATCCTGCACTACAAGGTTGTAGAAGCCAGAATTCCATAACTTATGTAGTGCACTAGAGACTGGTTAAATAGTTTAGCAAGTTATATTTTCTAAAGATTTTGTTTTTACATTAAAAACAATGGCAACGAACACACTGACAGACTGTAATAAAAGTATTTTTTACTTAAACATGACTGATCCAAAAAATGTCAAGGATAAATCTAGGTCTCTGTGGTTCTGTGGTTGAATGTTCTATAGAAATGTGCTATTCCAAGTCAAGGTTTTCGATTTCCAAAAGAAAAAAGACTGAATTAAAAGTGTCAAATGAGATGACTGGATAGCTAAAAGCATCTCATTGATATGGATTGGCCACTTCAAGACAGGCATGTTAGTTATCGAAATTCCTTCAAGTTGAACCTAAAGAGACAACATGGGCACTGAAGTGACCTTCTCACACAGCTTTCAAGCCATACCACAGCTTGCTAACTGGCTAGATACTGATAACTAGTGAACGTTCCTTAGTGAAACCTGGACAAGTCTACAAAACAGTAATAAAATAGTCTGCAGGTGACTATTTATTTTTTTGAACAGGGAAGCCATCATAGAAACTAAGTCCTGACTAAGTCCAACCACCTCACAAAGATAACACACTGATAAAGTCACTGGTAGCCAAAATGAACAGATTTAAGGAGGTCTGACAGATAAGATTCTGCTACCAAGACTATGCATTTAGATGCATGTAAATCACAATCATGGAGATGTTTTCTTTTTAAGAGATATGAAGGATGAACATTGAATTCAAAGCTAAAGTAAACAGCCATAATTCCCAAGTCAGAAACATGTGACCAGATCATTCATTTTCATGCTGGTGTGCCTTCATCAACTGTGTTTTTCACTTTGCTGCCATAACCTCACCTCTGCCTGGAACCCATGCACAATGTCACTCACACAAGCTTTGCAGTTCTACGTGATACTCATGGAAATGCAACACGGACTAACACACATAGATCTGTATTATGGATTTCACTGCAGTATAACAGTCTCCCCTGTCTTTTGGGATCCGCTGAATGTAATGGCTCACTGCCTGAAGTGCCTAATTCGCTGGCCTACAAAGGTGCAAGTCTGAAAAAACTTACAAATGCCATCCTTTCAGTTCTGCAGGGCGGAAGATAGACTGCAGCGATTTCATGATTGATCGCGCTACCTCGCTAAACACAAGAGCGTTAACCTTCTCAAAGTACATATCAGACCATCATATTTCTTACTGTTGCAAGCCCAACAGGAGCAGTTAAGTTTATGTCTAAATTGTGAGGTTTGAAGGCCAGAAACAGGTTAATAAACAAATTATCTGGTTTGATTGACTTCTTACAGGGCTTTTTTTCTGGCACAAGGAACCATGATACACTGTGACCAAATTTTTTCCCATTACAAATAAAGAGACCTTTCTCTGAGCTGTACCAATGCTGGTAGGACTTAATGGGTGCTTTATTTTTGAGAAGTGTGCTATTGATGCATCATCAACACCATTAACCTCACGGAGATACACTGGAAAATCAAAGTGTGCCGCAAGTTCTGTGATATTGCAGTTCGGTTTAGCAACAGCACAGTGCCTTAATTGGAGGGGCCAGTTTTTTCCAGTCCGATGGTTCGGATTCCCAGAGTATGTCTCTGCTGGTGGGATCCAGCATCTGATCCCTGCTTCAACACAGCTTTTGAGGCTTGAAGTTAACAGGTCAAGGCAGATGTCAAGGATGAGAATTCACATTTAAAAAATCAATCTGTATTCCACAATTACTGTGTTTTGCCCAAAACAGCCATGTCAAAGTAAGACACAAGGACACTATGTAAACTATTGACAAAATACTTATGTGCTCACATTGGGTCATTTGGAAACTTTAGCTATTTAACTATTTATTTAACTATTTGTAAAAAAATGCAAACTCTTGTATGGATCTTTAATTTGCAACGTGTATTTTCATTATCAAACACGTACCATTTGCATGTTGAGTTCAGGTATTACATTAATATAGGCTTACTGTGTATTGCACCATGTACATACCTAGTAAATCAATCTTTATTATTACTTGTAGTGTTTTTGTTTTATTTACACTCTCTTTCCCATTGCTGTAACCTTTGGAGACCTGTAATCTGAACAATGATGAACTGTATTTAGTTTGTGCGTTAAAATTCCTCTCAGGATGTGATGACTATAAAAAAGCTCCAGTGTCAGTTTAAAATAAGCCCAGTTTTCTTCAGAGAGGGGTACCCTCTGAACATGGCACTCTGTTCTTATCCAGACAACAAAATAAGCAGTTCTGACCTCATAAACTGCCATTTGCTCTTGTATCAGGGGGTATGCATGCCTTTTCTTCAGCTGCTAATTCCCCTGGAGGCAGAAATGTCACCTATTCATGACCTGCCCTAGAGTTATGTGTGCAGACTTTTCTGGGCATTTCATTTCATGGACAGCTGGAGGGCAGCACCTGCAATATACCAGCCCATCTGGGCTAGCACCTACATGAGTATATTTTGGTTTTACACCTAACCCAGCTTCCTCAACTTGAAGGCTTTTATGACTGGTGGTCTGATTTGAAATATACATTGCAGTGTCCTGTGATTTCATTAACTCCTCCCTAAAGTGTAGCCACTGTGCTTTTAGTGGAGGTGAATCTCATCATATTTGATGTGATACTAGTTTGATGCTTTACACTTTACCACATCAAATTGACTGGAAGTGATTTGCTTTTGCCTTTTGCTGAAAATATCATTTGCAGGAGGACTGACCCTGTGCACTTTCTTGAAAGTATTTGCAATTGGACATCTGAACGAGGACGGAATATTTTGCAACAGGTAATCAAGCTGTATTTCAAGATCAGGATTTGAAAGAGAGCAGCATTTCTCATTAAATAAAGAATTAAGGGGCACTGGCTCCTGATGGTTCACAATCCATGTCCTCCACAGCAGCGGCGACAGCTTTGGTGTGTCGGACAAATGTATCCAATTGCTGGTTCATAGTTGTGGATAGTGCTCATCCTGAGACCCCTCAGGTACTAAAGTATTAAATAAGTAAAACTCAGTTTTTCTGCCAGCACTTCAACAATAAGTTGGCTGCTCTTCATCTTCAAGCACCTTAAAAGCTTTGTTGGTGGTACTGCCAAGATATCAGATGGGATACTTGGTCTTACTCAGTGTTGCTCACATCGTGACTGTTCTATCTCATGGATCATTTTCTTTGCGACAGCACAGAAAAGCTGAAAGATCTAAAATTATGTTGGATGAAAAAAATTCTTTTTTTATACTCAATATTAGTAATTTTACTCACTAGTTTCATCAAATAAACCGTTTTATTAGGACACAGTCCTGTAAATTGTTAACATGTCTGTCAGGTCTGGGGTCAGTTACAGTAGGTGGTCACTAGAGTCCACCCTAGTTTGAGTTGGGGTTTTGGATTTGGTTTTGGATATGGGGACTTTTATTTTGAAGTTGGATGTTTTTGTGTCTTAGGTCACTTATCAGCTGTCTTGTGTTTAGTTTAAGTAATTGGGATTTGTGATTGGTTCTTGTCTGAATGTGTGTTTTATTTAAGTTCTTTGAGTTCTTTGTTGGTCATCTGTCCTCCTTGGCCTTGTTTATGCCCAGCACTTTCCCTTAGTTGATCCTGTCTTTTTGTTAAAGAAAACCATAGTCTTAGGTCTGGCACTCAGGCCAGTTTTTGATTTGTGTTTTGTTGGAGGATAAAGATGGATCATTTTGAATATGACTAGTGTATGTGTGCCTGCTGTAAGTGCCTGGAAACGGGCAGGACGCATGACAATCTCACAGATTAGCATTGTCATGGTGCTGCTCCACAGCAACTGCAGACCACTTCTAATCTAAAACTAAATCATATAATTGATGATCCTGACATGATTAACACTGTAAATGGCCCACTTTGTGTTTACTAGTTACTATTAGCTCCTCCAAACATACATGTACAATGTTCACTGATTATCTCCCTGCTTTTCTGCACCACAAACCAAGCAGAATATGCCATAGAAAGTGTCTGGCCTGGTCCATGCAAAAATATAGACCACTTGGAAAATGTTTGTAGATGCCCAGGCTATGGTAAACCTTCACTCCATGCCTGGTTTAAACACACCAGATTAAAAGCTTTTACCAGAGATCACATATCCTTAAATCTGTGGAAAAGGTGTTAACATTTAATGTAATTTACAGTTTCTGTTCATTTATTTCAAGGGAGACTCAATGACATTAAAAAATACCTGAAATGCCAGGATATAAAGTGTCTTAACATCCATTTGCCGGCCTCCTGTTCATCATGCCATCATCAGAAGTGCATTACAGTAGATATATAGTAACTTTTCTGACATATGGATTTTTAGACCTTCGTATAAGCTTAGGTTTGGCTTCTTAACTCATGATGAATTATTATTATGAGCGTTGACTTTAAATCTCTTGTGCTTAAAAGAGGTGGGGATTTGTTTATTTTAAATGCAAATGTCACAGGCTGTCACTGAAAACATTACAGTGCGCTACTTGTTCATCTCCGTGAGGCTTTTGAAAAGGTCAAGGCTCTCGATTAGGTTTGATTTTGTTTTCCCTCCTGCAGGAGATCTGTTTATCCAGCTGTGGCCATTCAACTTCAATTAGAACCATTTTATCCTTCTAAATGTTTCCTTTTGAATTGTACAAATTTTCACGAAGGAATCGCATTCCCAGAGACACCAAACAGAGCGGTGGAAGTCATTTCTATTTCGAGAGCTTTTCATAACCCGCCTGAATCCGGCTGCAGGAATAAGGTCAGGGGGATATTGAAATAGGAGTGCGATGCAGACATGCAGATGTTAACCAGGGTACAAAAAATAAGTGGAAAAATAAGTGTGACTGGCTGAGCATGGGGAAGCATGATTTGAATGTGACTTCCAGCTTATGGAAATGACTTAGTTGTGCCTCCGAGAAAAGGAATGTAAATTGATTGTTGAGGAAACTGCTCTGCATAAAGTCTTGTTTTTGCCCCACCCGACTCTTTAGAATTCTTCAAAAACCTGAGACAGTGCACACAAATAAATACTGAGGTGGATAAGTAACCTACTGCATTTGGCCATCTGTAACTGCCTACAGCAGGGGGGAGATTGCAGTACATTGCATTTTGGTGTGGACATACTTGAAAACTACACTACACTGACAATGTTTGCTGAAAAAAGTTGTTCCTTGTGATTTAAAATTGTTTTAAAAATTACGTGTATGGCATTTGGCATCTTCAATCTAACTCACAGTCTAATCATGTTAGAGAGGAAACTAATACACTGTTAGGAGCCTTTGCAAGAGACACTCTGCATCAGCAAATATATGATAAATAATTTTCAAATTGACAAGCAATTTCTTAAAGTAATCTGTCAGGAGAAATGCAACACACGGGACAAGAAATGGCTATGCTATGATTTAAATATGAGGGTTACTAAAGAACATATTGTATGATAGTTTGTAGGGGCATCTGAGTAGTTATGCATGTAAAAAGCAATGAAAAATGTTACATCAGTCTAATTTAAAATAAGATAACGTCAAAACCAATGTAAACTATGAATTGTTTTAACGTATATGTGACAACATGCACTTACAGCTGCAAATAAACAGTAACTCGCATTAAAATTACTCGCAATCCTCTTTTTATGCAAACTGATAATGAAAAAGCATTACTTTAATTTTTACTTTATTTTAAGCGGTAACATCCTATGATATGTTTTGTTCTACTATTCCAGATTTCCATGTATGTCTAGACAAGTTTCCCTCTTCTCTGTTGAGAAATATTCCAATTGAGACAAAAAAACTATTCTGCAGTATATGACATTATTTTTCTTTATATTCAAATCCTGATAAAACCTTTCTTGAAAAGAATGGAGGAATAGTAGATAAAAATGAAGACCAGTATGTAATATTTTGACTAGTTTTTGTCTTACGATCTCTAATCAAACGTTACTTTTACAGAAAGGACTTCTGTCTGTGAAAAAGGTATGAAATACTTCAGTGTACCGAATGAACTTGACAAAACACTTACACCTTTGCCTTTCTGATAATGCACATCATTATCTTTGTCCTGGTAGCCTAAATATTGTCGAATGCTCAGCTGGGTCTAATGTGGCCCGGGTGCCTATAAATGGATGTCCCTCTGTGGACCTTATTGTTGGTAAGCAGCAATGTGATGAGAGTTCTGCCCTAGAATTGACTATTTCTGTGTGGAAGAGATGAGCATTTGTTAGAATTTATTAGATGTGTGCCCCACTTAGCTGGAGAGAGTGGAGGAGCATGCACACTTCGGTTTCAAAGCTGAGAATAAGGTGTGGTGACGTGAGTGTGTGTGTGTGTGTGTGTGTGTGGCAAGGGAAGGGAGGGTTGGGTGAGTCTAGCAAAATGGGGACAAAATGAGAGAACGAGCATGTGTTCCATGAGAGACGGGATGGTGAGAGAGAGGCAGGGAGATGGAGAGAGATAAATAGCGACAGGATATTACTGAGCTTCCCCTTATTATTCACCCTCATCATCGCCAACACCCTCTCCTTTTCAGGCCCACTATCATAAAAACATTTCTTCAGACTGAGGGGGAATTTGTTTGAGCAGCTGCGACAAGTGATCACGCTCAGTTTCAAGAAGCGCAAATCATACATTATGACCCTGAAAGCTCCTGTTTGCAGAAATACAATGAAAAAAAGAAAGGAAGAAAAGAAAAACCCAGGACGCTTCAGCTATAGTCGGGTCCGAAAGTCTGGTATTACTGTGAAGGAATGTTTGTCCTTTTTTCATTTCAATCTGAAAGTAAACAGAATGTTTTTTTTTTTTTACTTTGAAAAGTTAAAAAGCAAAACAAACAAAAAAAAAACAAGAAGAAAAATATTCTATGCCATTTGTAGGTCTAAATTTCAAATGTTCAAAGTTAATTCATACAAAAATGGCTTTTGTTTTTGTATGCCTTTGCATGTTTTCAGAAGGCTTTCAGGTGAATTTAAACTACTTTTGAGTCTACATTTGGTAATTAAAGCGAACAGGAGACAGAATACTTATTATTAAGTGCTCAGAAAATGCAGATTCTACTAGTCACTTATATGTTTACTCCACTGATATATAAGCAAGACATAAATATAGCAATTTCAATAGTAGATTTTTGTATACTCAATGTAAGTACAAGCATGTGGGAGGGTGTTTTAGCTTCCTGAGGCCCAAGCTGCTTTTTTACATGCATTTTTATTTCAGTTTTGCTATTTGGACATATTGGATATATTAATTAGAATTAAAATTGAAGCATATTTTTTATATTAAATCCTTTTAGAGAAAATTGATGTCCACATATGTGGATTCTTGTTCCGAACTTCTATAAAACACAGTATAGTCACCTTTCTGTAATAGAGTGAATCCACATATGGCCACAGTGTGTTAGACTCTTGAGACATCACCAAATGGAAGTCTAAGTACCAACATACATTTCCATAACACCCCTAATTCAGCAGTTAATATATGAGTGGATATAAGATCTAAAACTTGCTGTCCACGCATGTGGAGCTCTAAACCCCCGGGAGGTTCAATTCATGAGGCTGAAGTTTTAAGCAGCAAAGATATCTTGTGAAATTATGTGCATTTTATGCTAGGCATTTCTTGATATCTGATATCTAACAGAGGAGCCTGCTATGCATAATCTAGCATAAGGGGGCAGCTTTTTATATGCAGTTATATCAGTATTTATATGTGTACTTATGTAAAGATGAGATTTGAGCTGTTCACACTGTGTGCTGTGGTGTGTTGACAGAATTTGACAGAATAATCACTTAACACTTAAGAAAAGACAATAGACGTAAATATATAATAAATCAAACCTCTAATGCACACGCTTCAATCTGCTCTCTTGTCCTGGTTGAACTTTGGCATAAAATATTTATTCGAAGACAGTAGCATTGTCTTTTGTCTACTTTTTGTCTACATTTTACTTGAATGGGGAACATTTGAGCCTTACTGTACCGGAGAGGGGGGAAAAATTCCAAAGCTTTTCCCAGTAAGGTGTGTAGATCCATAAATAAAAAATAAAAGGTTAAAATGGAAATCAATACTCCAAAACTGTTGGAGAGAACATAAAGCCAGTTAGCCTGCAGGGACCATAAGATCAAAGTCAAATAGGTCTCTTAACTTCAAATCCACATAAACATGGCAATCCCACTGACCTGGGGCCATTCTGTATTATAGTACCTCCCAACCTAGAACTAAATATTTCCAACACGCATTTTGTTTGTGCCTGCTGCTGGAAAGATCTCATTATCAGATTGCTGTGGGTTTAGAACAGATATGACCCTTGGGGTTCTTATGGCAATTATTGAGTTCTTACAAGAATCCTATCACTGTTGCTTTATTTCTATTTATCTTCTATATTTCTTTCTTCCTGTTTTGGTATCCATCACCCTTTGTGCCTAAACTTATAATGAACATTCCAATGTCCCATATTTTTATACAGTGAAGATACACTCAACAAAAATATAAACGCAACACCTTTGTTCCTGCTCTGATTTTTCATGAGATGGACTTAAAGATCTAAA
>JBBMFX010000001.1:40115516-40129444 GCA_037832545.1 Rhabdalestes septentrionalis | reverse complement strand
ACAGACACACTAGGAAGGGAACGAGGGACACTAGGTAGGGTGGACAAAAGTATAGGGATGTAAAGCAAAACGGGGGGGAAAGAAAAGAAATGAAGGAAAAGCTAGTATTCTGGGGATGGGGAGCGGGATCGACGAGCCGAGACCGAGGTGGTCATCACACATATGGTCATAAGTTAGTCCAATAGTGATGTTTCAAGACTTCTGGTTGTATAGGGGCACACACTGTACCTTGGGGGGCTCTTTGTTAATCACTTATTGGGGCAATCCATTCTGTCAGAATTAAAACAGACAGCTTCATCTTTTTTAAATAGAAGTTCCTAAACAGGTGAAATTAAAACTATAAAATGAGAAAACCCCAACATTTTCCTGAATTAGAAGTTATTAACTGATGCCCCTTTTTAATATGCAATATCATCTCGCATGACGCATTAAACTGAATTAAATTTCATAAGCTGTGAAATGACGCTTGTGACTTAGAACTCTTTCTTTGTGTTTATTTGGGGCTGTTTTCGGTGTACTACAAATGGTTGGTTCCTAACACAAACATTAACATTACTGTTTTTCTGTTTTTGTCATATTTTAATTTTTTGGAGTAACAATGTTGTCCTCATACCCTAAAAATCCCTAAAATCAACAGGTAACCATAAGCAATTTACTAATTAATGCACACCAATTAAAATAAATGAATGCATGGATAGATAGATCACGTTGCAAATATTACAATAAAATAAAATCCTCTTATTGCCCTCCTCTAAACCGAATACTAAATTATTTGCTTATTGTAAGTAGATAACCACCACAGACACAGATAATTGTTTAAACAGAGACATGTTTGCATAATGTTTGTAATGTTTAAAAATGGATGGGGTCTCCAGCACAAAATGTTAAGAACTCTTGGGTTACCATCTGAAAAACTATTGATGCATTACTGGTTTGCCAATACTGATGAACCCACGATACGATGTTCATTTAATATATCTGTTGAGCTTGACTAAAATGTTCCTTTAATTCAGCTGTGTTTCCTTCTACTGTCAGCAGCTCATGTTGGTAGAGCACATTCATAGTGGTTATTTTGCTCTTTTCACAAGCTTTCAACTCCTAAGTTGTTTTTTTATACATCATGTTTGTGCAGAACAAGAGAAAGGCATGCAGAACACAGTAATGGGGGAAAACAACTGAAAAAGAGAAACGTAATTAATTCTCAACACCCAACGTGCTGAATTATCTTATTGCTGGAAAGCAAGTGATGCTACACTCGTAATAGAAATTGTGAACTAAGCACAAGTACCCATTCTCATGGCGACTTACTCCTACCCTAGCAGTCACACTGAACAATAAACATGGGGCGGCAGATTAGAAGAATGTAGACACACCATAAACTGTTAAGGTTAATTAGCCTGCTGTTGAGTAGAGCAGCAATCTCATTTTTAACTTCCACGTCCTGTGGTGAAAATTAATTTGGGCGCCACGTGTGCTCCACCCTCTGCATCTCGACGTCGTCTTCCCCCTCGACTCCGTCCTCTCGTGAGGGCTTTCATCACTTCCAGATAAGGCAGTCGGCGAGGTGACGTGTGCACATTCATCAAAGTGTGAAGAGACAGAACGCGTGTTTGCGTGTGTGAGGGTGGAAATGATTAGCACAGGCAGATAGCAGGCCCGGCGGTGGGGGGAGGGGGAGGGGGAGAGGTGGGGCTGGGGGAGATAGCGGCTGATGGCGAGTAAGAGGGGGCGAGAGAGTGCTTTTAATTAAGCTGACCTTTTTCATGGTGGGCTTGTTATGAAAAGCCCTGCCACCGAGGATAAATGAAAAGCACGCCGCAATGAAAACATTTGCATGCCGGCGCTGAAACGGACCGGTGGCGCGCTGGAGGTGGATTTTATCAAGCTTGCGATGTTTTCATATCACTGTAATTGTTCAGGGACAAAAACAGGTCTGCTCGGGATTAAGGAATGTCAAGATTACAGCATCAATACTACTAGGGTAAAGAATCAGAGTGTTTCCCTTATTGTAGCCACAAAATAACACTAAATGTGGTGATGGATTACATGTATTTGTAAAAATGGCCTTAAAATCACAGCCTAATCACATCCTAAGGCTTGGTATAAAGTAGTTACGTGTCCCTCATTGCCAACTGAGCTATAACTTTGGACAATATTTCATTTAAAATTAATTACACACAGCATACTGAAAGTACCACCCTAGTACCTTAATTTCTATTGAGGCAGCTGTATTTGACCAGTTATTACTGACTAGTTTCTCTGTTCTCACACACCATTGTTCATTTTAATCAAAGAGAACTGTCGATCTTGCTCAGAGCAGAGGCATGAATATGAGAAATGCCTTTTATATAGTTTTTACTTTGAGTGACTGTTGCTTTGTAAGGAAGGTTTGAAGGTCTGTTGAGTTTGCCTCTGGTTTTGAATGGGGTTAGGTAAGGGAAGGTAAGGGGGGGCAATACAACAATAGTTAATTGATGAATTGACACAATTCACCATAATAAGTTTATTCTGAGCATTTCATGAATATCATTAGTACTGTAACCACACTAAATGGCTGCATGCTTCATTACAAAGGAGTATAATTAGCACGTTGTAAGTGGATTGCAGGGCTGTTTGTGAAACACATACAATAAAAACCATTAGAAAAATAAATAACATCACAATACTATATGATTATATCCTTGCTTACTTTAACTCTAAGGCATAAACAGGATGTTGCTGTTGTTAAATATATACATAGTCAGTATGTTTAATTTATGTAGATGTATATGAATGGTCAATATGTCATGTCTGTCCATGCATTAGCAAGCCTGGAACATACAGAGGGTAGCAATACAGGTGGAAATGAAGCAAATGTTCACAACAGAGGTGGTATACAGAGACAATGTAGTGGGTCCACGATCCCTGTGCAGAGAGGAAGATTGCTAGAGAGTGTTACAGGATGAGTCAAGGGGGGGACGAAGGTCACGTCTCAGAAAAGATTGAGAACCACTATACTACTGGACAAATAGAGTCTGTGATAGAGATCTGTTTCTGTGATACAAGCAATGACTTATCAAGTACACTGTTGAGTAAATAAAGCAAAATACGATTGTAAGATTTGTAGTAGAAAGCTTAGTCAAAACTGAGATGTAAAACCCAGTCTCAATGCGACATCTTACCAAAAGCTTCTTACAGGTTTGCTTGAACTTCCTTCGGGAAATTAGGTCCTGTCTCCTTAGCTCATCTGCACAGATTACCTCAGGTAGCACTAAATCCTGGCAAGCCTTTCCTCTGCAACAATGCCAGGGATTATTTGATGGCAATGTTACATTTGACCAATTGGCTCCAAGTCTGTTCAGGTGAGGATGTTTGCCATACAGGAATAAAAAACCAATCCAGAAGGAACACATTGCTACTCAACCAAGAACCCACTAATCCACACTCCAACAAATCCTGCATGCTTAGGGAGTAGTGATTAATATGTGTGTTCAGAAATTGGTATGATTCCAGTCTTTCAGAACTTGTATGAACTTGGATTACTTAGGCAGGAGCAGATTAGGTTTTGATGGTATTTGTGTAATGAGTCATTATATCTACATGTCTGTAAAATGGATTAGCACTTTTGGGAGGGTCTGTCAAGCTGTTTTCTTATTGAAGCAGCAAAAGAGAACTATGGGTGTAATATTCAAGAAAGTCATCTTATTTCTGTCTGAAGAAAAGCTATTTCATGTGTGATAGCAGGAGTCAAGATGTAGGACAGGGTTGCTCAGCTCTGCTCCTGGAGGGCTAGTGTGTATCCAAGAGTTTATATATGCAGGTGACACTGTTGTGTCACCTAATATAGCTGTTATCTGATTGTTATTCCAAAGTCACTGCTGATGTCAAGCCCTGGGCAGGAAAATACAACATGGATGTGAACAACAAGCCGCCGATGTAGGACTCACCTGGCTGCATGCATTATCACCGTCCCACTCCATCATGTCCATGTTTGCAGTGTAGGATCTCATTACCCTGCTGGTAAATGGGTGGAGAGATCAGCCGGGTCATAGTGTATCCCTCTGAGGCAAAGCCTGCAGTCTGTCTTCTGTCTTCTGCAGCCTTTTTAATGAGGGATCCTGGTAAAAAAGTGTGACTAATCAAATCATCTCACAATCAGAATCAGAAAACTTTCCTGATCCCAGAGGAAGTCGCTTACATTATGACTGCATAGACAAGAACAATATAACATATAAAAGTCTAAATAAATCTGATAAAAGCTGCAGAAAACAAACCTTAGTATGTCATGCACTATGCTATGTACACAATTGCTGAGGTATAAATACTATAGATAATACAACAAAAACCACAGATTTACAATAGATATCTAATTACACAATTACCAATAACACAAATGGTGGTTAGGAGTCTGTTAATGCACCCAGTAGAGATCAGTAGTATACATATAGGTCATATTGACATGCGTTGTGAAGGTAAGATTACTGCAGATAAAAATAAGATAATGGACATATTATCCTGTTATCCAGCCATCCTGTTTTTAGACCACAAATAAGGACAACCTTAAAGTTTGACTTAAAGCTCCATTAAGTATTTGAAAGTGGAATTGTGATATTTCAAAGGTGAATTATTTTTACACCATGAATGATTAATACAGTAATTAATGGAGTGTCTACTAAAGGCCGAAGTACACGTTCCACCAAGACACTCGGAAGATTATGAGTGTCCCAGTGGTCATTAAGAACACTGAGTGTTCATATAGGTGGTGGGGAGTGATTGATGAGAAGCTTGTTTTTTGCAGAGGGAAGATCGGAGATGTCGGCCTGCGCCCGATCTCTGCTCCCAGTCTTCTTAACTGAGCAGTTCACAGCAGATGGTTCTGCAGCTGTGTTCTCATCATCAAGTGAAGGTTATTGTCTAACTACAATCCCTCCTTACAGTCCCATTGTGCTTCGTCCAGCTCTTGCCTTTATTGCTCCTCTGGCCATGTCTCCCACTCATTTATTATTGGACTGGAATGAATGCATTTCTTGCACATGTAGGATTCCACTACTGTCAGCATGAAGACAATAACAATAAGTGTGCGGCATGATAGCAATCAAGCTCAAATCCCTTACACTCTTGCACTCACTTCATTCACACCACATGCTTCTGTCTTTCAATTTTCACCCTTACACTTTCATAATGTGTGATAACCATAACCCAATACTAATCAGTTGTTTTCTTCACCTTTTCTTTGATGCTATTATGGGATCTCTGTAGACGCATCGATGGAACTCTGTAGCAAAAGTACTAAGATATTTGTAATACTTTATAATGTCACAGAGAGATCAATTTCTGTTTTCAAATGCACATCATTTGAAAATATTGCATTCTTTTTACAACATGTGACAAGTTCATGATGATTGGAACAGCAATAAAAGGCAAGAATTTCTCAAATCCTGTTATATTTTATTATAAGTATTAAAGAAGCATAAAACCCCTGATTTAATATTGACACAATGAAAGTAAAAGAATTTGTTGCATAAATAAATAACATTTGTAAAAAGAACTGATTTTATTGTCATCAGCAGCTGTGAACAAATGCAAAGTGGGATGAGATTTTCTTCATGGTGCAACATATGGGAGCATTCAGAGTGCAAGTTACAGCAAACCCAATAAATGGACAATAAATAAAACAAAGACACCTAGAACAACATCCGTTTGAACTAGAGCCACTCTGACTTAGATATCTGTCATACCTGAGTATTTGAATATCTAAACCTCTGCATTATTATTACTGAAAAAAATAATCAGACCATCAAAACAACACCCAATTAAAAAAAAGATACAATAAATACAACAATACAAAATAATACAGCTGATATACTAATACACTGATCTGCGAGTGCCAAAAGTATGTGAACCTCTAGGCTTAGCGGTTAATTTGAAGATGAATGGTTGCAAGGGAAAAGCTCCAAAAAAATTCCTGCTTATCTAATATCTAAAATGTGAAAATCTATGGTCAGAACATTTTAGAAAAATTGTTTTGTGGATAAATTAGACTGAAAAGAACCTCAGAATGGAGGGTTTCTTTATCTACTTTTAAATAAAGAGTAAAAGCTGATGATTTTTTGGTTGTTTTTAGAAAATTCTAAAGGTTTCACCAAATGTCAGGCACCACTAGATCTGCTGGGTACAGCAGTAGGTCTGAGGGACTGAAGGAAATGGAGACAATAGGTTTGGGAGTGGTTAGGAGTCGTATCCCACCGAACAGAAGCAGTTCTGCACAGTCAGGGGCGCTGTGAATTTCAGTGGTCATTCTTTGTCTCTGCTTTTGCATTATACTTTAGCTCCTTTGCTCTTAGGGTCCAATCAGTGGTTCAGCGGCACACTGGCCGCTGCTCGTCTGGGCTGCTAGTGAATGCGCTTCCATAGGAAAGTGCATCTACCTTCATCTTGCACTGTGATTGCACTACTCATTTTTTGGGAGGCTGTTCCTCTTTTCACCTATTTCAGCCCGTTGCAGATTCTATAGCTCCCTCTCGTTTTAGCTCGATAAAAGACTTTCTGATGTGCCCCGGCACTCACCTATTCATTAAGGGGCTCTTTGGCCTTTATATCTGCCGAACTGCAAAAAAAAAGAACGTTTTCGACCCGGCCTGCCTTATCTTCTTTGTTGGTCTCCTTCAAGTGAGCTTGGAGCATGCTAAGCTCCTGTTTAACAGCACCTTTGACAAATGAGAGGAGATTCTTGGTGTGTTTGATCATCGGAGGAGCCTTGCTTACATCCACCTCCCCTCAAACAGCCTTGTAGATTTGAATGGAATCTGTGTACATGCACAACACTTAAAAAATAAATAAAAAAGTGAGGTGCTCAACAATTTTGAACTCAACTTTGTTAGGTATGTCTTTGATGGGTGCACCATTAGTAGGCTGGATTGGGGTGCATACAGATGAGGACTGACAGGCAGTTATGAGAGAATGGGTAATGCGGGATAGGAGACTGAAAGACATGAGGTTGCTAAAGGGCATGCTTGTGCTGTATTCAGCCTAATCAGGTTTCACCTGTCAAAGATGACTTATATCCTGATGCCCTGAGCACCTTCCTGAGAATTCTGCACAACAGCATAAAGTCTCAGTTCAGTGGGGAATCCTTGCTAAAGCATTTGAGTTCATCAGATACAAAATCATGAAAAATTATGACTCTTCACAAAATGGAGGAGGTGCACATTACCGTTTTCCCTTTAAAGGTTATGTTCAATTTCTCATATTATTTTTTTTGCCTGAGGTCTACACAGTTTTATATATGTGAAGGAATTGTTATTCATTTTTACATTCTGATTTTCCAACTTCTTTTTTCTCTTGAATTGAACAGGCATATTTTGTTACTGTGCCTTTAAATCTCATTGCTGTTGACCATCTGTGTTCTGATTGGCTGCTCTGGATTCTGCCTTGTTCAAAAAGCAGTCCAGACTGACACCCTCATTATAGCTTCAACATGAATGACTGAGGCTAATATCCAATAGCATAAAAAAGTGGTCGTCTTTGAACATGAATGCAATGATTTTTGGGATATGACAGAAGTGTTTCATTTGCTGCTTAGTTTTTTATGTATTGGGGCAGCTGGTATTCTGGTGGTTATGGAGTTGCCCCTGCAATCAGAAGGTTGTGGGTTTGAATACCAACTGCCAATGTCATCACTGAGGTACCCTTGAGCAAGGTACTGTCCCCACACACTGCTCCCGGGGCGCCATTCATTTGTGGCTGTGCACTCCTTTAATTGGGTGAATGGGTCAAATAGAGAGACAGTTTCACACTGTGCTGTTGTGTGTTCATACGTGACTATAAGCGGACACTTAAGCGTGAAATAGAATGCTGTTGGTGAAAAAGTGAAAAAAGTAACAACAAACCCAAAATAAGGTAATTCTGTTAATTAGATGTATTTAGCATATTGGGGAAAATCTATAACAGCATATTAAGTGTTACTTAATCTTTAGACTTTTTCAGCAAAAACACAGATATTGTGCATTAATGCTCTGTGTAGAGCATGTACACTTCAAAAATGGTAAGAAGAACAAGACAATGCAAAAAAAAGCACAACAAAAAATTGTTTGCTCTTGACTATATAAACTGAATGGACCTGGGAGTGAATGGTGCATCAAACTATGATCAAACTTAAATAATACAGGTAAAATAAAAGTTTTGGGGGCAAAAAAATGTTTTTGTTTTTTGGGGACTTCACCACATAGAGTGTGTTTAAGGTATTTCATTCTCTCCTCTTTGTCAGTAGGTTTGCCCCTGTGGCTTCCTCTTCTATTGTTTGTGTCAAAGCAGCGGCATTCATTTCATCTCTTTCTGTCTCACTTTTTTCTTTATTTATCAGAGTTCCCTAAGTGTGTGCAGCATTAGCGATATGTCAAAATACAAAGATCTGAGAGAAGACTGGACTACCTTCTTTTTTATTTTTTCGCTATTATTTGTAGGTGTACAAAGTGAGGGAATAAATTGCGAGCCTCTTGCGGGCTTTATTACAAATCGCGTGTCTGTCACTGTAACCGACACATCTTCCCAAGACAGACAAAGCTGTTTGAGCTATGGTGTGCAGAGTGGGTCACTGTGCACCAAAGCAGGGGGCAATTATTCAGCTCTGTGACTTAAAATGAATGGAGGGCCATATTAATGTAGAATGAATGTCAACACAGCTCAGGGTGATGTGACTGATGGTATGGGAGTAATAAGTCAACGCCTTCCAAGACGCTAACCCAAGCAATGCTCCTTTATTAGCATAGACGTTTACATATGAAATAGATCACACTTACAGCTGTTTGCTCTGAATATGGCGCTGCTGACTCCTAATAAGCGTTGGATATTTCTCATTAGGTTTGTCTAAAAAATATTTTTTGCATACTGAATATAGTGTGTGAGTTTTTAGGACAGACATGCCATTTTGTCAAGGAATACTAGGTATTCGTTCTTTCTAAAAGCAATTTTTGGATGTGTCACAGCACAGCCATGCGATTTTCTTTGCAGCAAAATGCAGCCTTGGCAGCCTGACGGCAAAGGCTGATTGTGTAAAACTCGGCTCACTGAAAACCTTTCATCTATTGTGTCTTTCAGTTCATTTGTTTTGACTGTTGGTTTTGATTATATGGTCTAGGTAATCACCATACTTTCTCTCACTATAACTTTGCAGCAGTGCTGACTTCCTTTAGTTTTAAGGCCAGTTATTGTCTAGGCACACATAAATATAATCCTGTGGAATTAAACGTTAACTTGGCACATCCTGCTTTTCAGTGCTATCCAAGTGATTCTTGGTCTTTCCCCTCTACATTCTTCCTTTGTAGCCTTACATTCTAATTTTTCCTCTACAAACATTCATTTCTGCATGCTGTCTCAATCCAATTATCTCTGTGTGACATGCAGTCAAAATGCAGCAGCTCTGCACAATGTAATTGCAAACTTGTTTCGGAAAGGAACGAGCCTGTCGTGCGTAATGTCACTCATAATTATGAGTTATTGGAAACCCACTGTGTGTGTACAAGAGGTGAAGGGAGATGGGCACTGGATCCAGATTAAAGGCATTGATAAAGACATGCTTTACGGGAGGTGTGTTGTAGGATGTGAGCACTATTACCCTTTACTTTAATTCTTGGAAATTAAAATAATTCTGTTTCTTTCCCACTCGGGATATCACTGCCAGAGCCAGCGGTTCCCCTGCTCCTCTAAGCCTGACTTGCCATTAAAGAATCGCTCCAGCGGAAAGCTGATTAAAATTGATTTAGGTTTTGAGTGTATTTGGAATTAATGATATAAATGTCCAGGGGAATTATGGGCCGTTGTCTGAGGGTGAGTCTGCCCATCTATTTCCTTAGTGTACGGGGTGACGGGTGGGTGGGTGTTAAAGCTGCTCAGCTATTCTCAGACATGCACAGACACTAACCGCCTCAGAAATGCCGAGTCCTTCAGTGCACGGACATTTTTCATTCTTTAGCAGTTTCTCAATACTCAGACAATGGAGGAGGGACAGTGGGAGAGCTGAAAGGAGCTTGTGTGCATGGAGGGTCGACAATGTACCACCATGTCTTAAAAGAGCAAGGTGATTTTTATATCCAAAGTAGCTTTAAGTGGTTGTCATAAGCCGAAATCTCAATGAGATGTTGGTTGATATTGTCAGGGAAAGTCATATACAAAAACCCCAAAAGTTGTACTAAGTCTACTAACAATCTTTTTTTGTTTGTTGTAGGGTGCCAATTACAAATACAATCTTACCCACTGAACCATAAACAATGAACGTCTTTGTCTACCATTCTACATCTCCAATAAAATATAACTTATGTTTGAAAGATTTGCTGAATGCCTAATGCTCCATGATAAGTCGTTGACAGAACACCCATCACCTTCCTCACAAAACTTGCTTACCACCCAATTTGGAAATGATTTCCTTGCAAAATAATGGATGCTGTAGCTATTACATTGATCATTAAAATGGTGAGAAATGTTGACAAATTGTCAGTATTGGAAAGAGAAATGTGTGGCACTCTAAGCTTCTTGCTGTGACAGAAGAAGTCAGGAGGCGTATGCACATGCCCAGTGCTACATGTATGCCTGTCTGTTTGAGTTAGTTGTACCCTGAAGGGTGCAGAGATGGGATTAGCTCATAATGAGGACACTATATTCTACAGACAGACTGAGGCAGAGGTACTGACATAAATGTAATTGCTGTGTGTTTATGGGTGTGTGTGCATGTGTGTAAAAGGACAAGCTGACCGCTGTTTCCCTCTTGCTTTTCCAGGCCCGTGTACATGAACTACCATGGCCAAAGTGCTCTGCAGCATCCTGCTCCTGGGAAGTGCAGTGATGACGGCCTTTGCCTGCCCTAAATACTGTGTCTGTCAGAACCTGTCCGAGTCATTAGGCACTCTGTGTCCTTCTAAAGGCCTGCTCTTCGTCCCCCCAGACATTGACCGACGGACTGTGGAACTGCGGCTTGGGGGGAACTATATCATCAGGATCACCCAGCAGGATTTTGTAAACATGACAAGCTTGGTGGACCTGACTCTGTCAAGGAATACCGTAAGCTCCATCCAGCCCTTCTCATTTGTGGACCTAGAGACTCTTCGCTCGCTCCATCTTGACAGCAACCGATTGACCGAGATTGGACCAGATGCCCTGCGGGGCCTGGTCAACCTGCAACATCTAATCTTGAACAACAACCAGTTGAACCACATCTATGAAGAAGCCTTCGATGACCTTCTGCTAACACTGGAGGATCTGGACCTCTCCTACAACAACCTGCGGAGCATGCCCTGGGAGGCTGTCCGCAAGATGCTCAGTTTACACCAGCTCAGCCTCGACCACAACCTCATCAGTTATATTGCTGAAGGTACTTTCATGGACCTTGACAAGTTGGCTAGGCTTGACCTCACATCAAACCGGCTCCAGAAGCTGCCACCGGATCCCATATTTGCTCGTTCCCAGACCAATGCGGTGCTAAGTACACCATATGCCCCTATGCTGTCTCTCAGCTTCGGTGGAAACCCTCTTCATTGCAACTGCGAGGTGTTGTGGCTGCGGAGGCTTGAACGGGAGGATGACCAGGAGACATGTGCTTCCCCTCCCAGTCTGAAAGGCCGATATTTCTGGTATGTGCGAGAAGAGGAATTTGTTTGTGAGCCACCCTTGATTACTCAGCATACACACAAGCTTCTGGTGCTTGAGGGCCAGACGGCTAGTCTACGTTGCAAGGCAGTGGGTGACCCCATGCCCTACATACATTGGGTGGCCCCTGATGACCGACTCATTAGTAACTCATCGCGAGCCACCGTCTATGAGAATGGCACCCTTGACATCATGGTCACCACTGCCAAGGATTACGGCACTTTCACTTGCATTGCTGCCAATGCTGCTGGAGAGTCCACAGCCTCAATTGAGCTATCCATCATTCAGCTGCCTCACCTGAGCAATGGGACAAACCGCACCTCACAGCCCAAATCCAGGCTCTCTGACATCACCAGCTCCACCAAGAACAGTAAAGCGGAGACCAAAGTCCAGCCGGAACAGGTGGTGAGCCTGTCAGAAGTCACTTCAGTCTCTGCCCTGGTCAAGTGGACAGTCAGCAAAGCAACTCCCAAGGTGAAAATGTACCAGCTCCAGTACAACTGCTCAGATGATGAGGTCCTAATTTACAGGTAAACATTCAGACCCTTAAACCTCTTATGAATACTAATTACTTTACAAATAAGCTTGCTTCTTATTATTTGCTCTCTCTCTTTTCCACTCTTTTTTTATTGCATTAGTCAGCCTAAGCAGTTAACTTTCTGAACCTTCTGTTGCTGGCTGGCTGCCAGCCGTAAACACATAACTATTTCTCCGAAAATAAATATGAAAAGATCTTATAATAATTTGAGCATAGTCAGACAAATTTAATTTCCATTATCAGTAATGCCAACTTCCAAATGATTACCATTTATCAGCTATTTTATTTTCTGTTATGACTAACAGCTGTGAGTGTTTTGGGGGCTAGTTTTTAAAACAAATCAACATTTAATATAATTACTCTTCTTTATGTAATGTAAAGCATAGTACTTCCTGTATAGTTCTATATTCAAAACCCATAAGGGTTTGATGATACAGTAAATTCACTGATGCTCGGTGACTTTTTGAAGCTCCACTGCTGTTAATTGCATGTACTGTTTTGGCCCGTGATTTGAGAGCGCTGAGCTGCACTTTGTGATATTCTATTATTGTCGTGGCACAGATCATCCAATTATGTGCCTTTTCATTGACTCATCCTTTACTAAATTAGTCGCCTCCACTGGCAAACCATAACCTATCAACAGCACACTCTAGTCTAATCTACACTTCCCCCGTAGAGTGGTAGCGGGTGGTGGAGGACTGTTATGGGGATTTACAGGCAGGGTTGTATAAATCACAGTGTCTTCGGCATGGAAATTGCGTGGGAATCGGTAAGGCAGAGATAACGCCACTGTGAAGTGCAGATACAGTGAGTTATGTGTCAGCCATAAACTGTATGAAACCCACCAATGAACCCTTTTAGTCAATCTTTATGCTGTAACCGTTCCTATGTCAAACCAAAATGTGATATATTGCTAACAACTGGAGCAGGGCCCATGAATGTGTTCAAGAGCTATCCAGGCTTGCTTAAAAAAAATAATAATAAAAGCTTTCTCATTTGCATACAGTTTGTCAGCTTGTGTCTGCAACATTCACAAGTTTCTGACAGCCAGATCACATCCCAGGGCCAGCCAATGAATATGTCATGGAGGAATGTGTCATTCATTAAGCACTTAGTCTATTAGACTATTAGATATATAGCAGAGGGAAACAAAATCAAGTATTTGACAGAACAAAGTTAACCTCTGCTACTAGCATATGCTCTTTAATTTTTATATTGCTGCCTGTCTATATAGCACTAACTTGCTTGAACAAATTAGTGCTGGCAGCCGGTGTTAACAGAATGTACACAGCAATACAAATAAATATTCATATAATTTTTGAAGCTCCATTGCTACTAATTGCATGTACTGTTTTGTCCCGTGATTTGAGAGCACTGAGCTGCAGTTTGTGATATTCTATTATTGTCGTGGCACAGATCATCCAATTATGTGCTTTTGACTGACTCGTCCTTTACTAAATTAGTCACCTCCACTGGCAAACCATAACCTATCAACAGCACACTCTAGTCTAATCTACACTTCCCCGGGAGAGTGGTAGTGGCTGGTGGAGGACTGTTATTATAGGCAGGGCTGTATGAATCACAGTGTTAATCACAGAAAATTTACGTCAAAAATCGACATTCAGTGATGGTCATGGATTGTGATTTTTCAAGGGAAAAAAATGTATATATATAATTGTGTGTGTGTGTGTGTGTGTGTGTGTGTGTGTGTGTGTTTGTGTGTGAGTGATGAAAATACACATTGATTAATTAATTGGTAAGAGATTCAAACAGT
>JBBMFX010000001.1:40091337-40106179 GCA_037832545.1 Rhabdalestes septentrionalis | reverse complement strand
CTCTCTCTCTCTCTGTCTCTCTGTCTCTCTCTCTCTCTCTCTCTCTCTCTCTCTCTCTCTCTCTCTCTCTCTCTCTCGCACACACACTCTCCCTCTCCTGCTTTCTCTATCATCACATTCATGCGCTCATGGGTAAAGACAGCTAATCAATATCCGCAGCTCAGCATCCCAGCTCATATTGACTTTGTTTTCTGGAAGACTCTATCAAGAGTCTGTGGGGGAAAATCTGTCCCTTTTGAGTTCCCCTGCAGCATGTGCACCACCTCAGCCTCTGTCCACCACACCCTGGTGACTGATATACTTGTGTGTCTGTGTGTATGTAGGGGAGGGGGGGCACGTTAGAGGGAATGACATCACCTCCTTTGTAGAATTTACATTATTTATGTGCACCACTGTGCTTAACAGGAACACAAATATACAGAAGGATTCAGGACCTAATGTAAAGTTCAGACTCTGTAATAACCTGCTCGCTCTGATCCAGTGCCTTTGAGCACTGTCAGATTCACCGGCAGCGACTGACACTTTTCAACATATTTCAGGGGAGAAGTAAGGGGTTGAAAGTTTTGCCACCCCCGTTGAAGTGCCACCCAAGATATAATAATATTTTCCAATATGTATGATCTGATTAGACTGTACAAACATAATAAGTGGTAATAAAACACATTTGAATTTAACCCAATTTATTCAGAAACACATGCAATATAGGCCTGCTGTTCAGTGAACCCAAACAAAACACAACCTTTATTTTGTTTTACTCCCATCCTCTTTGACAACAGCAAAAAAAATTACTGCCTGAGATAAATACTCTTACTGTAGTCCAGTGATTTTTTCATTGTTCCAAGGACCCCCTTATGGTTTAAATTTTTGCTCCAGCTTGACAAATGAATCCTGTTGGTTTGACATCCACTGGCCGAGTCTCAGACACCCTTCCCACATGTTTATACAGATTGTGTACACACACTTCTGTGTACCTTATTGTCCAATGAAGAACAAACTTTAGTGCACGATTTGCAACAATTAACCACTCAGAGTGAGTTTACCAATAAAATTCACCAGACTCTCTGACAACATTTACAGGTCTCTCTAACTTAGGCTCTAACACTTGTTGTAGGATGCTGGTAGCACTCAACCTGCTTGAGGCCAGTGTTCCAGTCTGGTGAATAGAGATATTTTGTTTTTAGATAAGCCAACAGCAAGGTGGAATAGCATGATACAGTAGGTCAAGTTTCTGTAGCCTAGTACACTAACATTTAGCATAACTGAGAGATGTTCTGCAGTGCAGGTATTCAAGGTGGTTCTCTTCAGCAGAGTTGGGCAATGAATAGTGTGTACATTTCTGGATTTCCACAAGTGTGTACTAAAATATAATCTCACAAAAATAATCAAACAAATTCTATCTAATATATTGGACTGAGATGTGCCGGAGGTGTGGTCGTAAGGTGGTTGGTGCCTGTCGTTGTGAAGTAGGGGTCCTACCAGGCCTGGAAATTCTGTTCCACCATCCAGTGTCTCAGGAATGGTAAGCAGTGCAGCGTCAGCAGTGTATATGGTAGGGACGGGGCACTGCTGACTTCAACTAAGGCCGTTGTAGATCGGTTTAAGGAATATTTCAAAGACCTCCTCAGTCCAACAAACACGCCTCTAACTGAGGAAGCAGAGTCTGGGGACTTGGAGGTGAATTCTCCTATCACCGAGGCTGAAGTTACCGAGGTTAAAATCTCCTCTGTGGCAAGGCCCCAGGGGTGGATGAGATCTGTCTGGAGTTCCTCAAGGCTCTGGATGTTGTGGGGCTGTCCCCAAGTGGAGGAGTTTAAGTATCTCGGGGTCCTGTTCATGAGTGAGGGAAGAATGGAATGGGAGATTGACTGACAGATCAGTGCAGTGTCAGCAGTGACACGGGCGCCGCATCGGTCTGTTGTGGTAAAGAAAAAGCTGAGCCGAAAGGCTAGGCTCTCGATTTACTGGTTGATCTACGTTCCTACTCTCACCTATGGTCACACATGCTGGGTAGTGACCAAAATAATGAGATCGCTGATACAAGCGGCCGAAATGATTTTTCTCCACAGGGTGGCTGGGTTCTGCCTTAGAGATGGGGATGAGAAGCTCAGTCATCCGGGAGGAGCTCAGAGTAGAGCTGCTGCTCCTCGACATCGAGAGGAGCCAGATGAGGTGGCTCAGGCATCTGGTTAGGATGCTTCCTGAACCCCTTCCTGGGGAGGTGTTCCTGGTACATCCCACTGGGTGGAGAACTCATGGAAGACCCAAGACACGTTGGAGACACTATGTCTTTCAGCTGTCCTGGGAATGCCTCGGGATCCCCCTAGAACAGCTGGATGAAGTGGCCGCAGACAGGGAAGTCTGGGTTTCCCTGCTTAGGCTGTTGACCTGTGACCTGGTGTCACGTGAGTAAATGGATGGAGTGGTGTATATTGGACTCAATGTTTTCAATCCAGTTTAACAAATTCAGTCCAAGTGTTTGTATTAGAAATGCAAAAAAAGAAAGGACAGCATTTCTACATAAATAAATAAATAAACATTAGGGGTAGTTGCATACAACCTTCAATTAGCACACAGGGCATTCAATAAGCAAACAGTTTGGGGATAGTGTTTATGTCCTTTGAGCAGTGGAAATGAAAACTCTCCTGTCAGTGTGTCCACCTAACCAGTGATGAATAACAAAAGCGAAAACAGAGAATATTCATAAGAAAACAATAGGCTTTGATAACCAGAGCAGCCTCACCTGTGAGGGCAGATCACATTTGCATTCAGAATCAGTCCAGTGCACTCTGATAATGGGCTATCCATTTTAATTCACTGATGTGGGAAATGGTCAGTGTGGCAGGTCAAGGCATCATGCCTAGCTCTGCACATCTGTGTTCCCACAGGAGTTAAGGTGTGTCCACTGGCTGACACTCCAATACTTTCCCAGCTGTAAACACAGTCTGTTGCACTTCCTGCGCACTCTAACTGCTTCGACCCCTGCCCCACTACACTCGTGAGCTTTTATTTGAAGTCCTCTGAAATCTCTTTAATGGACCAAAATTACACTTGAACAGAATTCGTCTGTGGAGAGCAGGTAACTGAAATTGCTCGGTGTGGGCAGGTTAAAGCCACAAGTGAGATGATTAGAACAATGGACTTCAATTACTCTCTTCCCATATTTTTTGCATCAATGAACTTGATTGTTTAAGCAATTTCTTCAGTAAAGACAAGGTGATAGGAAGTGTTTTTTACAAGTTTTTGTTTCACTTTTTAGCCTTAGAAAACTTTTAATTAATCTAAACACATTTCAGGAAACACCAGCACTCTGTACGATGAACATAGTATTTATTCCAGCCAACACAAGAACAACTATTCTTCTATGAATTTTTTTACAGACGGAAACAATATATTGTTTAAATCTAAGAATCATTTTTTTCTTTGGAATTTATAACATTTATAGCATTTAAAATGTCATTAGGGCCCCACAGTGGAGCAGTGAGTAGCACTGCCGCCTCACACGTCTCAGCTGTATACACAGTCTGTTGCACCTCCAAGGTTGGTGGCTTGAAACTGTGGATTATAAATTAGGCATAGGTGTGAAGCTGTGAGTGAATGGTGTGTGTGTGTGTTTGTGTGTGTGTGCCCTATGGTGGGCTGGCGACCCACACAGACCCAAAGACCCTGGGATATGCTCTTGGTACCCACAACCCTAGTAATGATTAATAAGTCACAGAAAATTAATAAAATGTCATTAGGTTTCTTGCTGCTTCTAAAGGTAAGGAAGCAACACAGCCTTCCTAAGTACTGTAGCCCTCCAAGTCCAGGAGAACATAATTGGCCTCATTTTCACTGTGTGGGGAAAATGTTCTTGCCTCCAGCTCAGTAACTCAGTGTGATGGCTGCGACAATGGTGTCCACCTGTTAATTGAATTGGCAGTTAGTTTTGCCCTCCAAGCATATTGACTTGGCCAGTGATGTTCCACGAGCCAGTAGTTTGCAAAGATGCAATGGCGTTCTATGATGTCTTGATGGAAGCCCACGCTAGCCCTTACTTTCCCAGCTAGTTGGATACATCTTTGTCCAGAGAAAATACATGTTAGTATAAAATGCATTTTAAAACTGAAAACGAAAAAAAAAATCTAACATCTGACCAGACCATTCCTGGAGGACCCCACGTCCTGCACATTTCTGATGAACATGTGTTCAAACTGCCCCCAACACATCTGATCCAACTAATCAGTTAATTACACAGCTGTTCTTGAGTTGGACTGAGTGTAGAAACACTAAAGTGTGCCGGGCAGGGAGTTCTCCATTGGGAAACAAAGCTATAAACCATTACAATTCAACCACTAAAGCACAGAATGACCAACATCACAAGGAAGATCCAGAAATAACCAACATTTACACAGGTGTATTTGAGCAAAATATTGTAGGATTATGTCTCAAACTGTGTTTCCAGATTGTATTTTGTCTTTGCCCACTTTGTGCCCAGTTTGGTATAATTACTCCTGTTCAAAATATTGTTAATTATATGTACATTAAATTAAAAATGCTACAGAAAGTGAATGCTAGACCGATAAAGTATTAAAGATGAATCATCAGTGTTGGTTGGGCTGAGTGTAATGTAAAGTATTTATGAGAGTAAGTATGTTTGTGTGAGCAAGAGTATGGGAACAAATCTATTTTAAATTATATTGATTATAATGTATCATGTGGGTTTTTGTAATTGCTTTTGCTTTGTCCAAATACCTCATACCCAATTCCACATGATTTAATCCTATTGGGTTGTTAGATGTTTTGTGAAGAAGGTGATTTTGAAGTGAGACATCTCAATACAGTCAACTCAGCATTTCTAGCATGCATTTTTTTACTACTTCTCAGCTCCAGCTGCCAGTCAAAGTCCTAAAGGTAATTAATGCTGATGTGCATGCCTGGATATTATAACTGACTGAATCAATTAATCATTGATTTAAACTCATTTTTCACTGCTTGGGACCTCAGATATTCCCAGAAGCACCCAGGCATAATATTTATGCAGAGTGAGCAGTTATGCACATTGAACAAGCACTATTTCACCTCATAAACCAGCTGGCTGACTCAGATAACACCACATCATCCTGGAGGAACGTTCCAGCGGACTGGAGTGTATTTGGCTGTGTTGTTTGTTGACACCTGAAGCTCCAACATCCACTCAAACCTCACTATCCCAGGTCCACCGGATTCCAGCTGAAGAAAGCAAGATTAATAGCCCTTAGGACTTCCAAAAGGTACTAGTCCCTGTCTCTAAAAGCTTTCTTTTTTATAGTGAAGTCCAATGTTGTACTTGTAACAGCAACTTAAATGAAATTATCTGTTTCTACAGTCTCCTTGATGGGACAGCCAGTGATGAGGACGCCCTGAGAGGTGCAGTTATGAGCACTGGAGCAGACTCTGCCCATATCCATTCAATGGCCTAGAAACTTTTTTCCCAATTCTGAAACCCCAATGGACATGTTTGTAAAATATCAATGAAGTTTCAGCAAGGTAGGAGAAAGAACAGGTAAGAGAAAGAGGAGAAATGACTTTAAGGATGTACTATAATGCTTATTATAATGGATGTAAAATATCTGCTACAGCAGATATATTCTTACACTTATCTTATATGACCATTTGGGGCTTTTTTTTTTGCTCAAAGTGTTGAGGTAACATGTAACATAGATGAGCAACAAGGCTGTGTCTAAAATGGCTCCCTACTGCCTGTATAGTGCACTTGATAGGACTTAAAATATACACTCCTACACCCAAACAGCATACAATATATAAAACAAAGAAGTATTGGTGTATTGCATTTACAGCATTTAGCAGACACCTTAAATGTTATAACCTATATAGCGCCCTCTAGATGAAGAAAGGAGCCAATTCAGATTCAAAAGGCATCAAGACAAGTGTATGATTCACAGTTTAGTTGCTAAAGAGAGGGAAATAGACAGTACATTACTCATATCGGCCGATATTTTAGATCGTGGTATCAGTATCAGTAATGTTCAAAGAAAAGTTATATCATGCCACCCCTCATCAGAACAAAAACATGGATCTTGGTTTTTGTCATTTTGCTCTGTTTTACATCATTTTAAAATGCCAGATGCTACATGACTGAATTTAATGATGAACAGACCAGTAGAAATGGTCTAAAATTAATTAGCCAGATGGTAGAATTGTTCCATTCACTTACACTGGATGATGAGAAAGATGTTATCTTGACCTGAAAAGTAATTTTTTACGAAGGTTTACCAATGTTTTGTAAAATCAGTCCCGACCCGACCTGCAGCGCACTGCTGACATCAGTGCAATTTATGTTTTTTCTGCTTTTAACAGGAGCTGATCTGTTCTAATGACTATCCACTCCACTTTAAGGTATGGCCTGTGATGAGTGTGTCCTGTGAGGTGATGCCCTTACATTACTTACTTGACCCAGAATGCCCTTAAACACTCCAAACATCAAAACAAATAATCAGAGCCACACTAGGTCTAGTTATTGCACAGTATCCTGCTTGAGGCTGTTGATTGCCTGTTTGTAAGTCAACACACATACTCGACCAAGTGGCCATAATACTGTAGCTATGCTCTGAGGCAGAGTCCATAGCTCTTCTCCAAGGTCATTGCTGTTTGGAAATGACCCATACCTTAAGCGTCTACAATTGCTCACCTGTTAGGTTTGTGAGTGGAAGAAATGACACCTCAAATCATAGTGTCAAACTGTGTTAAGATGCTAACCGCGGCACTTTGTACCGGTGTGACATTTGGAATCTTAAGCAATTGCAAATCAGCCCAACATCCCACCGCTCTGCCAGCGTTCTCAAAAGCTTCTGTTCTGATCTGCCAGCCGAGCAGTGAAAATACAAGACTTTCAATGTGTTAAACACGCTTGAGGGGGTATTATAACTCACAGGGCTGCTGATTTCCCGCATTTGGTCTTATAAAACATCTAATTCTGAATCGTCCTCCTTCTGGAACTGAAAGAGCAAATGTACAAGAGTGATTTACAGTTAAAGTGGGATCGCATGCTCTAGTACTTAGTAAAGGTTTTCACCCAGATGAGTCAGGTTGAATAATGGTGAGAGAGAATTGGATCTGTATGTTCTTTGAGAGACGTAAAGCATCATGGTTGAGAGGGAATTTAGAACAGGCAGTTTTAATGCCTACAAAAGTTAATGATCAGGCTCTTTTTTGCCTGTCATTTGCTGCTTGCTGATAAGACTCAATAGGCGGCATGCTAAAAGGCAAGAGAGGTTATGAATGAAAAGAAGAAAAAGGTGATGTTTATCAGCATTTGTGGCAGTGAAAGATTACACTGTTTAGCCGTGTGTCTTCTCTCTGTGTCAGGAGTTCTTTGTTTAAAGCTTTTCTTGTTTTGAGGCTCTGTAGAAGGCCTGGAGATGCTTTTCAAGATGTATAAAGACGTAATGTGTGAGTATAGAGTGCTTTCAACATGTCTTTTTCTATTCTGTATACAACGTACAGACGCGCACACACACACACACACACACACACACACACACACACACAGTATTTATACATTAGGGGTGGGGCTGAACCAATAACGGCATTCGGAATAGCACAAATAACATTTTTTTTTCGATTACGGTATACTTAAAAAATGTTTGTATTCGGGAACCCCACCCCCACCCCTGGTCATACGCTTGCAGGGTTAGGGCACTTGCCCTGCGTTCTGAAAGTCGTGGGTCAATCCTGAAGACTGCTAGGTACCTCTGAGGTACCCTGAGTAAGGTTTCGTCCCCATACAGTGCTCCCCGGACACCTTGTTCCTGGCTGTCACTGCTTCACTTGGTGAATTGGTTGAATGCAGTTGAGGAATTTTGTTCTGTTCACACTGTGTGCAAAAATGTACTGTCCACCGGTAATATTGCAGTACAGTCAGTCAACATAGGGATATCCTCAACCCAAGTCAAACTAGTACTAACACAAAGACATCTGTAAATAAATAGATATTGAATCAAATCAGATCGAGAAATGAATCGGAGCCAGCCCTAATATGTATGTATATGTATATAATTTTCATACAATGTACATTTCTGTATTTTATATTGTAGGTTTCTACTTTCTTCTTTTGCACTTTGCTGTTGTAAGAATGCAAATTTCCCAACTATGAGATTAATCAAAGTGTAATTGTTTCTTCCCATACCTTATCTTTTCTGACCTAGCAGCTCCTAGAGAAGAATTGGGCAATAAAACTACAAAAATCCACATTTGTGCATAGTCAGTAGTCTATATTCATCTGAACGGCTGGTAAAAAATGTGGGTTTTTTTTACTTCACCTCAGTTTGACTCATCTCTGTCTTGTGTCCATCACCCTTATATTTAAAAATGTGCTACTCATGAGTGTTAAGACAAATTCCATATGATAAGCGGTGAAAAAGATCAGTTCAAAGGAAACTTCACAGGGAGCTTCAGTTTGCACAGGGAAGCAGTAAATGGATTATGAAGAGTTTATCACCAAAAGTGAGAGGAATATGTCTCTTTGATGATGACATTGCAGGATATTCTGAAGAAATGGCCTTAATTCAGTGCAGCTGGTGGACTGGCGGTAAGAGAGTTGCCCCTTGTGATCAGAAGGTTTGAATCCCAAGCTTGCTAATGGCACCAATGAGGTACCCTTAAGCAATCCCCACACACTGCTCCCTGGGCATTGTGTTCCTGGGAGCCTGCTGCTTCATTTGTTGAAGGGTTAAATGCAGAAAAATAATTTCACACTATTCACACTGTGTGCTGTGGTATGGTGTGTTCATATGTGACTATAAGGGGCCACTTTAATCAACTGATCAGCATCCCATGGTCTTTGTGCAGGTCATACATAAAGCACGGTCCAGAATACTGGCTGTGTCTGAGCACAAACCCTTCTTTGCCACTGGCCCCACTTCTTTACCGAGATCCTAGCACATGATTTGTTGTGATAAATAGAGGTGATCACAAACATTCAGGGGGATGTGACATTTAAACAGTAAAAATGATTACTTACAATCTAGAGTGACATTAAAGAGCCAGTTGTCTTTTTATAGAGGAAACCAGTTGGAAAATTCACATCTAACCATGTCAAATAAAGTCTCTGCGTGCCATTGTCCTCAGCCTTTAGCCGACTTATCCAAAAACCGCTGGCACAATTATTAAGTCCTACTGTCACTATAACAGTGTAATTCATTTTACTTTGTAGATGTACATACACATATTTTGCTTGTGTTAAACCCTATTAGGGTCTAGTATTTGGACACCAAATAGACAGATTTAATCTCTGGAGGCACATGAATGCAGGAGCCTATGAAATGCAATGAAATACTGCTAGAAGAGCTGGCTGGATGAACTGGCTTATGAACCATCCACTCTATTTTTCTGATGGATGAAAGGGTCAGTTGAACACTGCTGACAGAGACATAACTTCCAAATATGGTTTCTGGAAATGGTGCGAAATTGTAACTTCAGCTCTGGGTTTGACTGGGCAAACTTATTAAGGAGATTTTACTGTAATGACACAATAAAATAAGTATATGTACATTACATTAAGTGCAATAATTGTTTTTTAGATAAATATATAGTGTTCTTCAGATGTCAGAGATCTGTCATTTGTTTAATTTAATTTCCAGTCAAAACACCCATTTACTATTCATATTTCAGCATCATGAAAAATGCAAAACACATACAGTGGGTTACAAAAGCCTGAGAACACTTAAAAAAATGCTCATTTAGATTTGGAATAAACACATAGGTATAAGGGCTGGGTATTGTTGCTGATTTCCTGAATCGATCCGATTCCGATTCACAAGGTCATGATCTGATTCGATTCTAGATTCGAATCGATATCGATTTATTTACAAATTTCTTTGTGTTAAAACTAGTTTGGCTTTGTTATAAACTGACTTGAGTGGAGGATTTCCCTATGCTGACTGACTGTCCTGCAATATTACCAGTGGACTTTACCAATAAGTGGTTATTTTATAATTCATCCAAGCCAATATTATGATATTGTCTTTTTAAATTAAACATCTTCTGCAAATGAATAACATGAATAACATGAACTGTTGACATGAACAGTGTGTGTGTGTGTGTGTGTGTGTGTGTGTGTGTGTGTGTGTGTGTGTGTGTGTGTGTGTGTATGAGTAACAGAGAGAGAGGGAGAGAATTTTGGACCAAAAGAACTACCAGGTTTTATTTAAATTCTAATGTTCATAACAATGATAGAGTTAGTAGCTCTGTTTTGAAAATGTCTATTTGACAATGAAATGATCACCACAACATAAAATTGGTTGAATAAAAATAGAAAAACAACAATACTCAGCAACCAAGGTAAATACAGTCTAGAAAATTATGCTTCATCCATTTAAACTATTCACCAAGAGAAGCAGCCATGAACACAGCACCCAGGGAGCAGCTTGTGAGGACAATACGGCGCTGAGAGTACTACAGTACCTTGTGGTCTTGGGGATCAAACCCATGGCTTTCTGATAGCAGGGCGAGTGCTTTAACCACTGAGCCACCATACGCCCCTATGGTGTGGAATAAGCGTTGTACAGATTTCCTTGTGTGGTCGTGAGAAGTAGTGTCGACAGGAAAAGATTTATCGGCAAATTTTTTACATCGATATCGTAGTTTTTGAACGAGAATTGATATTGATCGGTGAATTTATTTTTAAACCCAGCCCTAATAGGTATATATTTGTATGGCTTTAGAGGTTTTAATAAGTAGAATAAGTAGAATCTGAGATGTGGAGTGAAGTTTCATTGTCTGACATGACTAAATTTGAAATTGGGATTGCTTTGCAAGCAAGAAGCAGAACATTCTGAGATTGAACTTTGGCTATGTTTACAAGAAGCTTGGAGAAATATCCCTGCAGGTTTCTGCAGAAAAACTTGACAGCAAGTCTCCCAAAATGAATGGAAGCCAAAGAGTGCACAAAACGAACTATGAAACATTGGATAATATATTTTTTGACTTACGTAATCCTGCTATTTTGAAAGAAAACAAATAAAAATATGATAGCCAGCTTTTATATGACAGTACATAGTGCATTTAAGTATGGCTTCATTCATTCTTGTGGGGTAATCCTGTCCTAGATAAAGTCACCTTGCCTGTATCATCCATCAGTCAGTCATTCTTTCATACGCTGACCTTGATAACACTGCCTTATGTTAACAGGGGATTCAATAAATCACACCCACTCTCCACTAGCCAACCTCATTTTCCGTTTGCTAACCTAGAGTTTGTTGATACCCCTCCCTTTCATGAAAGTCTGACCCATGCAGAGAGGTGTCACGCCGAGTGTGTATCGCTATACTGCTCCATTTACTTGCTGAAACCTGTTGTGCACTCTACCAGTCCGCTGTTTCTGTTGGAAGTGAAAGCCTCCAGGACAACAGCGAAGCAATTAATCTTCCCTGTTCCAGGCTGGAGGCTTGTGGATTATTATGGTGATTGGAAAGTTCAGTTCAGACACTTAATTAGCTTTGAAGGTGCGTCTAACAACTAAATTTCTCTTGACTCCTCATTTAATGCAATTCTTAATGTAATTATCATCCATGGTCTCTATTATTGATTGCGTCTGGCCAGAAGATAGAGAATGGAGGTAAAGACGCCTCTCCTGTGTAACTCTTTGTGTCTAGACATTCTGATTCATTTTAAATTTGATATAGCCCATCTGCCTCAAATTTTGCCTAACTATACTAATTTGTCAGAAGAAACTGCTGCCCAGGGACCAAATGCATTTAAATGAGGGAAAGTGGGCTGAGGGAAAGACAGGTGGAATTAATTGGGCTTAACATTTGGCAGATTTTGTGACATGAAGTAAGTGAGCAGGTCGGGATATTGTAATTGATTCCATCATAGGTGAACATACATTCATGGTCCTGCAGAGATAAGCGTGGTAGTTTGGTGTGCTTGCATGTAAACGGTTATTTTTTCGAAGCCTCATATCAATCTGTTTCAAACAATGACTCGGTCTTGGCCCACTTCCCCTGGGTGCTGCATTGCAAGGTGCCTGTTTTGTTTACAGAAATACTAAGCATACATTTAAAACAATGAATTTACATGTTCTGTCATGGAGTCTCAAGTGTATTTGTTTGGTTTTTTTAGTAGTTTATTGCACACTTTTAAAATTTTAAAAGTACTGCTATATGAAGAAAAGTGCAATCATATTTGACATAACGTTGCAAATTTACATTCATGCCATTTGCCACTGCAGGCCATTCCGAATTTATCTAAACAAGATACCCCCAGAGAACATTACAACATTAAAACATCAAAAGCAAGTTCTCATTTATTAATCTGTTTTCATTTGTCCCCAAACATGTACCAGCAGAATATTTCTTTTGTCAGGGAGCAGCATAAACAGTCTATGTTTTTTAATTAATTCTATGGAACAACTATATGGATTTTTTATTACTTTATTAAATATATGGAATTTATTTTACTTTCATGACTGTGCATCAGCATTTGCTCAGTATTAGCTTTACCTTAACGTTAGTGCTGCTATACTACTAAAGACGACAAAGGGGTGATAACAAAAATAGTTGTTATCATAGAGATGACTTTGCCATCATTTACTACAATGTGTAATAGAGCATGGAGAATATATATGCTCTTCAAGATTTAGAAGACAGAACCTGACCCATTTTTTTGCCTGGCATTATCAAAATACCATATGTGACATAATAACGGTGCTTCATTCAGCTTCCTGCAAGACCTTCCTTTGGCAGAGCACTAAAAGTTCTTGTCAGAATGAATTAGCCGTGAGTAAAGTGGAGTCTTCTCACAGTTAATTGTCTCTCCTGGGCATATGAACTTGTTAACTAAGGACAGTCAAAGAGCAAAATGTAAGTAGTTTCCTTAAAATGCCTTGTCTCAGAAAGCTCACTATATAAAGCAATGGACAGTCATTTGCATGTCATGTCTTGGGAAACAGCTTTTATTTTGCCCAAAGGCATGTAAGCTGTTAAAAGATGAATTACTCTTCAATAATGTGTCAGACTGAGGCATTTGATCTCATGTTTGTAGGCTTTTCTCTTAAGACTTAATTTGGCCTCAGACCTGGAATAGGAGCATGTATGCTAATCTGCAGTGCCAATAATAGATGTCTGAAAAGACGTCTGAATTAAATAAGGAAAAGGTAATTGAGTGCACATCATGCCAACTATTTTTGTAGATCCTGAAACAAAATCTGAAGGACTTATAAGGTAGTGTCCTCATTTGAATCTGATTGACATGACAGAACATTGTAAAATCAGAAGTAGGACGGAACATGATGCTTGGTTCAGAGATGAATCATTAATGTTCATTAGTCCTGAGGACACTTTCAAACAAGTTTGCATGCAAAATGGACATATTTAAATGAGCTATTTCTGTTCCCAGTCAAGCATGCTTATTAAACTTCAATGTAATGAAACAATAGTAAAGTTGTCCTTTGTAGTCACATGAGAACACACCAAATGAACAGTGTGAAATATTGCCTCTGCATTTAACCCATTTACCAAGTGAAGCAGTGGGCTGCCACCAATGATGGGCCCATGGTTTGCAGTGTGTGGGGATGGTACCTTGCTCAGAGGTACCCTACTGGTGCCATAAGCAATCCTGGTATTGAAACCCTCAACCTTCTGATTGGAGAGGCAACTCCCTAACAACTAGGCCACCAGCTGCCTGTTCATGCTGTTTTGCTGTCAGCTCCTAATCCTTGGACTCAAGGGTCATTACATTACAGATGTGACTGATTGGGAAGCCCTGGGACTCAATCAAAAGTGTGAAGCACAAGAAAGGGACTTCCTCAAATGCCTATTGGGGATTTACCAGATGTCAATAAGGATCATTTGAGCATTAAATCAGGAAAAAGTGCAAAAATGCAATCATTAAGATGGCATCCTGAACTGTTTACCTTTTCAAATCTTATTTGATGCTTTGAAATATCCCCCCTTCAGCTAAATTGAGACATTTTTCAAGTCTTCCGCGATGGTGGAAGTCAGTCAAACGTACCACAACTGTATTCCCAGCTGATGAAACACAAATATGCCTGTCTGATGGATTGCACTGTGAAATTCTTTGCTGGTAAAAAGACAAACAAAGACATTTACTCAGAGCTTGCACAATAAAAGGACATGCCCCGAATAAACATAAAAAATGTATCCAATATACGAAAATTCACTGAGAGTAGTGACTACAGAGCCCATTACAGTGGATCTCACAGCAATGCCTTTTACTTTTTAGGGGTTGTTTTTGTAATAGCTTTACAATTTACAAAAGCAGATTTCCTGGCAACAGAACAGTAAAAATGAAGCCAATAGACATTGGTTCACACCGGGCCAGACTCGGCGATGACTTCCCTTAATGTCTTTGAGAGAATTTTTACTAAACTACCAATGTGTGTTTTTCCCATCCTGGTAGGGGTGCTGCCAGAAATCCTGGGCCCCATGAAAGATTAGAATTTTGCCCCCCCCTTTATTAATATAATATTACTAGCCCCTAGCAGGGCCCCATGTCAGTGCTGGGCCCCTGGAATCGTTCTAAAAAGTGATGCTCCGATTGATCGGCCACCGATCATGATCGGCCGATCAAAAAAGCCGATCACTTGACGTAAATTACTCGAGCGACTTTTTCACATGTGCATGCACGGCGCACAGGTAAACAACAGCAGAGCGGAGCTTACCACTTATCCCATCTGGAAGTTTTTTTAAGTGTCCGATTAAAAAATGTATGCAGTGAGAAAATCTATTGAGGTGGAAGCAAGCAACAGCATTTTAACACCACTAACATAAAAATGCTTTTTATGAAGCTTTTAACTCTAGAAAACTTTGCCGGCTCAAGGGTGCTGACCCACCAAAGACTGTCC
>JBBMFX010000001.1:40047427-40083838 GCA_037832545.1 Rhabdalestes septentrionalis | reverse complement strand
GTGTGTGTGTGTGTGTGTGTGTGTGTGTGTGTGTGTGTGAGGATATGTTACTCCTAATAACACAGAATAGATCATACATATATTCATGATCAATTAAATCTTATTGTTACTACTAGACTGATAATGGTTTATCAACCAAAAATATCCAGCCAAGAGTGGCCTGTGGCCAGAAACTGACTACTGATGTAGGACTAGAATATGACCCACATAAACTGTGCAGTATCAGATGAGCTGTTGTCTCTAATCTTACATCTGCAATGTAGATCAACAAGGCTGTAGTGTTTACCTGTGTGGGCGGTAAGTGCACCATGTTTAAAAACGCCAGCCGCAGTACTGTGTATAACCCACTCATATCACAACCCACACTAACCTATCACTACAATACTGGTAACCAAAATTATACCCACCTTGATGATCCTGATGGTCCACATTGATACCCACCACTGATGAACAGTAAAAGAAACTGAAAATTAATAAAGAGAAACTGAACACAGTTTGTCATTGTGAATTAGTGTACCCATATTATCATTGAATTTGGAAAAATGGAAAACGAGTGTAGAACCAAGGAAAACGTACCTACTGAATTGGTCAGTGACTGTCTGAGGTTCTGTAGGTCCTACAAACTGATATAAAACAGTTCTGCTCAATATCAGAAAACACAAAAAGAAACAATTGTTTATTCTGTTGACAGCCTGCATTCTCATATTGCTCTTTGAGAGTTTCTACACTCTTATAGAAAACAAGCCAAATTTTTATTTTAATTTTATTTAGCCATTTTGTTCCCTGTATGCAGTAATATTCCTTTCCCCATTTTCTCATCCTCAGCATAGTAAATACGAAAATGAGTGTAGCAACATCATAACAGATCCTGTCTCATAGTCATTTGAAATCATATGAAAATACTGACTGCATAATTTTGATGATGCTTAAAATTATATGTATTGCGAAACTGATTGCCCAATTAGTTTACTGAGACTTTACAATTATTCTGTCGTTTTCGTTTTGATCTGAAAGCGAAACACCATTCCTTCCTCTTTTCTTTTTTTCATTTTTTTCGTAAACTGTCTCCATGGAAACACAAAGAGGATCACTCTTGCTGTAATTTCTCCAGTGCTCTCAGAAGCAGTTTGGACACAAGGTGACTTGGAGGTTCTCACGTTTCTCTGATTGAGGATCTCTTCAATCAAACAGACCCTTTTGTTCTCTCCAACTGAAGGTTTCCTGTAATTCATATTACAGCTTAGCAATCAATGACAATAAGCATATAAAGTATCTTTTATTTCAAATTCATCAATTTTAGATCACCATGCTGCAACTCCAGCCCACCCAATATCACTCTAGAGCCCACCCATTCAAGAGCAATGTCTCACCTCAGGAATGGTGCAGCATTATATATGGAAAGTGGATTGTTCATTGCATTGTAAAAAATTAACAATAAACTTGGTTCAATTAAACTTGAGCTCACAATTTTTTAGAAAAGTTTATAGTATAGGTTTACAACAAAATATATATTGTAGTTCATTATTCATTATTTACCTTGAATATAATTGATTACTCAGTTTTAATGAAAAATGAATAAAACTGAGTGAAACTTTTTTAAAAAAAATGAAACTACATTTTATTTAAAGACTAGACCTCAAAATACAAAGCAAATTGCAATTTTAATTTTCAGTGGGAGCTCAGGAACTTCTTCTTGGAGGCACTAAGCCACTTTCACACAGGAACAGCCACTACACCTGAGAAGAATCGTCGTGTGATCTTCTGAAAATGGACTTTTGTAATAAAACTGGGCTTTTTGAAAATTACCATTGCTGTGGATGACAAGGCAAACCTCTTGGCTCTAACTAGAACCAACTTGGTCATCAAAGTTTTCCAAAGCTGGAGTAACATTGTCGCTAGTGGGCACATATATTAGTATTCATGGAAATGCAGAATTTGTAGTACAGACACAAAATTACATCTTCTGTTTTTCAGTAAAATGACCTTGTGATCCCAAGCACTTTCCAATCAGTTGATTGATGAATTAGTTAAAGGATTAAAAGGGTTCCTGTTTTGGATTAGACCCTCAAGTCTGATTATAAGCATTTAGAAAGTAATTTTTAGGTTAACCATTAGAGAGTTAATAACCAGAGTGTTTCACTGAAGTAACCTCCTTCATTTCATCTTAGAATTTGGGCTTCTATAATCATTATTAACTTTGTTCACATGTAAGTGGTATGCAAAACTACTGTAATCTTGAGAAAATTATGTTGTTTTTTTATATACTTACCGGAGCTGTATAAATTTTTATTCAGATAATCACTATATTAGTGGTTAAATACATAAATATATGAACACAAAAACTATTGATTTTATGATGTCAATGTTTTCATTTAACCATTTTCAGACCTGTTCTTTGGGAAGTCCAGTATTGCTACCAACACTTACCAATACTTACCACAGTAACCAACCCTATCTAAATTTGACCCACCCCATTAAACAAATTCATGTAAAGCCTGGGTGCTTTGATGAGAACTCTCTAACCAACCCTGTACCCCTCCAACCAGCTCACAAGATTACAAATCTAATTCTTTTAAATGCTATTTACTAGTGTTACACAAAGACACCTGTTGTTCATGCCTACACTATGGTTAAGAAACATTTTATAATATGCAGCACATGTTAACATATTGGTATACATGTCACAAATATCACCATTTCAACCATTTACACAGGACACCATTTAGAGGCAACATTTATTTGCATGTAAGCACATTCCTTGACAAGAAATGGCTTTAAAATTCTGAAACAAGGAACATGCGCTTAAATGTGTCCAAACTTTTGACTCGTAGTGCATGGTCTGATCCTAATTGGAGGTTCAAGTTCGAAAGTGGGCCCATGCAACTTGGAGACATGTCTTGTTCTCGAAAGCTCAAGGAGGTGGTGGGGGGTGTTTATAAGCCCGTAACATTTATTACTGGAACACAAATGTGCCTTTGTGTAGCCCTGATGTCGGAAAAGGTCCATATAATCAACGCTGTCATCACAGCAAAGATGAAAGGCTCTGTGTGGTTTGATTCTTCATCTCCTACCTTGTTCATGTTAGCAGTCCCATAGGTTTATACATTTGTAACAGTGCTTATAGTACAAGCAAGATGAACATGGCACATTTTTTTTTCTGACAACAAAGCATAGTAGATGTAGTATATGTGCGATCCCATTCCTCCAGCCATAAAAAAACATCATAACTGGTCACTGGAGACGCATTTGAGGCTCATGGAAATGCCAGCTTTAAACTGCTATACATCTCACTGTGTGCTCATGTTCAGACCACTCGAGACGAATGTCTCCAATAAATTGCACAGGGTGTCCCACAGCATTGGCTCAAGTCAGCTCTCGTCTGTGCTGTTTTGGCCAATAGAGCCTGTTGAATCAGTGCTGGTGGTGAGACAGCAAATAATCAGGAGGACAAACAATGAAAGAGCAAGCAAACAGCACTCTCAAGAGGACACACACACAAAGAATAGTGTGCAAACAGCCACATTTCATCACTGGGGATAATTCATTCCATTTGAATGTCAGAATTATTAAACAAACAGTATTTGAGTATCACATTTCTAAGGAGAAAAGTTGTGTTTTTATGAATAAACATGGATGCTTGAGAACTCAAAAGGGGCTCTGATAAGTCATTAGCATAAAATAAACAATGGGATACTTTTGTTACTTTTTGTTTTACAATTGTCAATGTGCCCCCACCACGCATTTTATTTTACCATTTACTGTACAAACCACTTCTGAGTGACCCTCCAATATCAAGCTAGTGGTAGTTTATTTACCCTCATTTAGCATTAATATCTGAAACAATATCTGAAGACCTTCAGACATTTAAAAGCATTTATGAAGACATCATTTACATTTTTACAATATACACCATTTACCCTTAAGAAAATATCAGCTATACTTTTACATTAACCTGCTCCTTAGTGAAGACCTACATAAACAAGCCAACTCTCCGATTGCTCACGTTTTCTAGCTCTGGCACAGAGTTCTCATGTGTTTATCTCTGTTTAATTCAATGTACACATGAAGCCCTTGAGACTGTGCCATTCTGCATTAAGCAGTATTTCTATTCAATCTGTTTTTCTTAGTTCTAATGTCTTGGCATAATAATGAATATTAGAATACAGTTGTGTTTGGCACCAAGTCAAATTACATTGAATGAGTGAAAGTATGCACCACAGAACACATACATATCTGTATATTTACTTCTGTGTAATGACTAAACTTCATGTGGATTTAATATATTACAAAAAAACATATTATGACATATGGTATTATTCCTCTGTATGTTAAAATACATAGGAAACATGAACTAAAACTGAAATTAGTTTAATTTAGAGAATCATCATGTAGCTCAGAGGTCACCCACACATTTAGTCAGAGGGAGGGAAGCGTGTGAGCTGCAGGATGAAGATAAACATGGCAGGAAAGTAGTTTTTTCAAGGTGAGTGCTGGTGATGACTGCTGTAGTAGATTGTTTTTACGTAGAGAATAAAGAAAACATGCCATTTGTTTTTTTTTATTATTTTGGACACAAATGTATGAGATATTACAGTACATTTCAGATTCAACAATGGCACATACAGACAATACAGTCTAAAGAGGATAATTCCACATTCATTTGGAGTTTATTACTCATGTGCAAATTTCCATTAACAGTTTCCCTAGGTGTGCATGCAGTGTAGTGAGACAAATAAAACACCCTGAGCATTTAAAGAAGATTTCTAACAAGTGGCAATTTTCCTAAACCCTTCTGGCTATGACAAACGACAATTCTGTTCAACTACAGTGTACTGTGGGTAAGGTGTACGTTAGCCATCCAGCTAATTAAATTCAATTAAGTTGGAGGCAGCAGTCATGTGAAAGGCTAATTAGTTTAGCCTGGCAGAGTTTCTCTCCCTTGGGGCGGGAGCTGTGTTTCACTTCCAATTAAAGCTTGCACAATCAAAACAAATGAAGCTACTGGTGGGCATACCAGGCTATTACAAGACCTGAAAGCCCACCTCTAGGGAAAACACAAAATGTGTGCTCCTTGTGGAGGGCGAGGGGACCTGGGTCGGATCAGCGAGACTGACACCTGATGTGATCAGTCAGATGATAAATGACCCATACAGTCTTTGGACCCTTAGTGAAAGAAACAGTGCTTTATTATTTTCTAAGACATAACATGCATTATTTAAGGGCACTATATCTGAAAAGTAAGAGTTGGAGATGAACACAGCTCTAGTGTGTGTTTGGGGGAGGAATAGGGGGCAGGAGGCAGGGTGACTGTCTGCATGATAACCTTTGATGACAAACAACATGTCATATCTCAAAAACGTATCTTACTGATCATAGAAGTGATTAGCAGAGTAATGTGCAAACTAGTGGAGGATATAAATGCTAGTGGAGGAGTATAAATGCATTTTAAGAGACTGAAAGTAGAACTGTTCAAGCACGCACTAAAATATGCGAGGGCATGAAACTGAAGCCCAAACTCAAAGCCACTTACAAGCATTGAAAATATGACTATAACAAGCATTGTTTTTTCATGGTAAGCATGCTGCCAGTGAAATTATGCTCCAGTTCAGCGATTCTCAACCCATGGGTCACGACCCAATTTTGGGTCACGGCAAGTTCTGAAAGGGTCATAAAGCAGAGTTGGAAATGGAAGCATTTAAAACCAGCACGCTCCTATACTTATCCACTATCTGGAACCCATATGAACAGGGCTTGGCTCAGTATGTGAAATGGTAACAAGATTTGTTTAATGCTTATTTACCAAAATTACATCAAACAGCAATAAATTAACTTATAATATGCATAATGCACTGTAAATTGTTTGCCTGTTCAAAAAGAAGAGGTCTTGATAAATGTTTTATAATAAGTTATATAATGTTATTTAAAAAGCTGTTGTCCGATGCTCAGCTTTCGAAAACTGAAAGTTGTTAAAGCACACACACACACAACACCCATCACCAAGGTTTTTAGAAGTAAAGCAAGTGTTTAAAAATACATTGTTATTGACTGAAGCGTCCTACTGGTGATGAAGAAAAAAATGACCTCTTAGCAAAATGTTGCACATGTGGTAAAACTGTGAAACAGGAATATGGACTATTTTAAAATGCTTGAGCTGCTTTGACACAGCAGGGGTGACTGTCTGGAACAGTTATTACATGCAAAGGCAGCCAAGAATGAGGAGAAAACAAGCTCTGTGAAGATTGATTATGATTTTTTTACACTAACAGACCTCCTCGGAGCTTTATTTAGATGCATCAGTGGACAGGTAGAAAGTATATCATCATTGTTTTGCATGACTAAGTACAGTGTAGCATAGTCATACCTTAGTTTTATAGTATATGAAATGTAACAACAAATAGTTCTATTATTTTTCATTTGGTGAGTCCATTACCAAGACAAGACCCCACAGTCTCAATTTAGACCTCTGTTATTATCCCTTCAAAAAGGTAAAGAATCTTGGTGTCATGCTAGATGAAGAACTGTCATTCCTGTCCAGGACATGCAGATACCTTCTGTACAACATCAGACATATCTGACCCTTTCTCGCCATTGAAGCTACACAGTTACCTGTCCTGTCTCTGGTCATCTCTAAACTGGACTATTGTACCTCTACTGGCTGGACTTCCACTGAACTATGCAGCTAAATCAGAATGCAGCTGCAGGGTCAATCTTCAATGTTCCTAAATTCTAGCACACCACGCCTCTACTGTGGAAACTTCACTGGCTTCCTCTGGCTGCTTGCATTACGTTTAAAACCTTAATACTTTCCTTTAAGGCCAAGTTTGGACTTGCACTGCCATATGTATCGGAACTGATCAAGCAGAGTGTCACCTTTAGAACTCTCAGAGCTTCAAGCACTGCTTGTCTGGAATCTCTGTTGCTGAAAAGAATAGGACAAAATGCATTTTCAGTCTTGGTCCCACAGTGTGGAACGAACTCCTGCTTGCAATCAGACCTGTGGAATCCCTTGCTGTCTTCAAACATCATCTGAAGACCACCCTCTTCAAGGAGCACCATGGGGACTAACAAGTCCACCCCGGGCATTTACTCTCTTAACTGTTTTTACTTATTTGTGTATTAACTTCTGACTTTTCTCAGGGTCAGGGTTTGCTAACTTAGCTGTCAGTAACTTGGTTAAAACAGGTGTTACATGTATAAAGAAGAGACATGGACTACTTAAGGACTGATCCAGGTCACTCTGGATCAGAGCACCAGCTAAGTGCTGTAAATGTAAATGGAAACTTTTCTGATATCCAATCCAAGTCTGGTCCATGATGGATCAATACCAGTGCTGAGTTAGGACTATTTATATCTCTAACAGTGCCGGGCCCTGAGATGGCAGGAGCAGAAGGTGCTCTATATCAGTAAGAGACAGTCAGGACAGTGTTAAAGTGGCAGTAAAGTAGAGGAAAACACAAAATCACTGACAAATTGAAATGTTTTCTCATGCCTTGTTTATTTTCTGAGAGTCTAATTCAGTGCCGCAGTTTGCTGCTAAGCTTTTAGAAATTACACAGTGACAGATTTGAAATGCTGTGTTCTAATTAAATAAATGGCAAAGAGTGTGCGATCCACCGTTCCATAATTATTGTCTGCATGAGTGCCTGAAGGACATCAACAGACATTTGCGTCTCTGTTAAAATGGTGTTTAATTAATAAAATAGCCCAACACACCTTGAATTAGGCTTCAGTAGCAATTGTGTTCAAAACTCTACACTAAAAATACTACCTTATTTCAGGCAAATTAACTGCTGTAGCGTAAAACAGGTTAAACAACAGGAAAGAAAGTTAACTCATATTCAGGAACAGGTCCCATGGACAAACAGCAATTAGCATCCATGGAATTTATACATATAATAATTCTACTGCCATGGGTTCCAACCCGGCATAGGTTAAGCATTGAAAGACAAAACAAGTTAATTACTCTTAATAAAGTGTATATGATCATATTATTGCTATTATAGCAAAAAGCCATCTGCACTTGTGAAAAAAAACCACAGACCTTTTATTTATTTATTTATTTAAACATCTGAGAGATAGATATTATACACACATTCACACATCAGTCGCAAGCTCCCCAAGGCGCAAACCACAAAAAATATCTAAAAAATATTCCATTATTAAACTACACTCAGAACCAGTGGCCTGTGTTTTAAAAGGGCCACTTGCTCTGTAAGTTTCTGGAAACCACCTGGGAGATGAGTCACAACACAGAATGTGTAACAAGGCATCAAATATCATCAGTGGAGTGGTATCATCTGCAAAGGCCAAAAGTGACTGCTTCTTCTTACTTCAGAGAAGTGTGCCACGCCAGACGGGAGACATCTGGTGAAAGTTTGACTGAAGGGGTAATAAGGGGAACAGGGCAGACAGCTGTAGTGTAAAGAAGCCTTGAACTGAAGCCAGAAGCTCACACAGACCACTGCAAAATCAAGAATCTCACATTTAGGCACTTTCACATCCTTCCAGATGGATCATAGCCTGGAACCTTACCTGGTGATTTGATGTATGAAAGACCATCTTTAGGGTCTCAGTGAGGTCAAAACTCTGCTGCAGTGTTACACAATACTCTTACAGAACAGAATTTCTTCCTGACAGGTTGAGGGACACGTACTGATCACAGGTATCCACCAGGGTTTTTTTGTTCTTTTTGTGCGGGCCAAATTTCTCCTCTCCTCCGGGTTTGCACACTGTAAAAAATTACTCTGGAGGGTATTAATTCAACCCATGAAAATCAGTTAAGGTTTACTCAAGTTTATGAGTTACCAACAAAATACAACATAATGGGTATATTCTACCTCTGCTGTCTATTTTTTAAAGGTAAAGACTGCAACACTACAAAAATAAGTAAAATATTAGCTATGGCACCATAGAGTGCGCAGGTGTCAACATTCAGGCAGGCTGGTTGTTGAACTACAGGTTAGAAGCCTGCCACCTAGAAACTACCTACAGACTCCATACAAACCATCTCCGACATCGCATTATCATAGCGCTCGCATTCACATAGCATTAACATTAATATAGCGCTAACATTAGCATAGCATTAATATTACCTTAGCACTAACAGGAGAATAGTGCCAGCATTAGATTGTTTTCCATACGGAGTCACATTATTCAGATTCCATCAAACGCAACGCATCATGATTCACAAGAATTGAGGTACAAACGAGGTGTTCTGAGCAACAAAAAACATTAGCTGTCATTGTGCTATGCTAGATTGTTTTTGTAAAGTTATGTTGCATTTGTCTGTTGACATATCGAGTGTTGTGTCAGAAGGGATCCATTTATAAAATCATTTATCATTTGTGAATACATCCTCCAATTTCTGTGACTTATTTGCGCGAGATGCTTCATTTATGATATATTTTCTCTTGTACAAGCATTTAAAGTGAAAAAAATTCAAACTTGTCCTGTGTGCTAAACAAGACTACTGTGATGGGGCATATGCAAGTGTCCGGCCTCTGAGCACATGGTTAGTATTAATGTACAGCCATAACTGCTAACTACAAAAAGCTAAATATGTAATGTTGATGTTCCTTATATAATCTTTAAAAACATCAAAAAAAGTTATAGTTTTCTTCATAAGATTAGGATTTATTTGATTTATCTGGATTTATTATAAAGATGGGGGACATTTAACTATGACTGTTTTAAAGGTTTCTTAGTGCTGCTTAATACAAAACCTTGCTTGTGATCAAATAAATGGCATGAATAAAGAAAACAACTGTAATTGAACAACATAACAATTTGACATAACTAACATTAATCTATTTGCTTTTTTCCCCCAACAGGAGGATGAACTTGATGGCTACACCAATTACGTTATAAAGTTGGTGATAATTCACAATTCTACAGCTGAGGAGGACCCAACAGATTTGTGCATTGTTTTGGAGGGCACTAAAGTTCTGATCGGCCCTCAACCTTAAGCCCTCAACCTTGAGTACCCCAAAATGCTAATGTACACCTTTTGAAGTGTTCCAGCAACTGTTTTTGGAACTTGATGGAACAAAAATGCTGAAGAAGGTCCAGACCCTAAAACGTAAACTAATGGAATAAGCTGCCTGTACTGTAGACACTCTCTGCTTCATGCAAATAAGATGTTCTTTTATTTTCAAATAGTTTAAACATTGAATGCAAGAATGTTCTTTTGTACATAATTATTTTTGTATGTTCTCAAAATGGAAAATGTTTCAAGTTACATGTTCTCTGAGTTATATGGAATGAAATTTGTTTTTCACATACAATTGAAAGTAAGAGTTTTCACACATTTTAAAAGAAGCTGATGGTAAAATGTTTGTGATAATATGAAGATTTGTATGTATTTAATATTTTATGTAATATTTACTTAAAACATCAATATTGCATAAAGGTTTTTTTTCAATTGAAAATGCATAATAAGGTGTTTTAGTTTTAATTATTTTTAAATGTTTTAAAAATGAATTGTTTGGACAATAAAAAAAAAACAATAAATGCAGTCTCCTGTGTCCTGTGTCCCCTGAATAGGTAATGTGTAATTACGCTTTTTGGCTTATCTTTATTACTAATAATTAAGTAGATAAACTTTTACTTATTAACAATTTAAGCATGTTACTCAATTTTAAGTAATTTGTAATTAGACATATTAGGTATACCTTACCTTTTTTTAAAGTGTGTCACAGCTATTAATATTAGGTATTCTTTATGCAAATATATAGGATAGAATCTACCCAAACAAAGTGAGTGCAAATTCTTACCTCACTTTTATTGAGTAGATTCTATAGGTTGTTTTTTACAGTGCAGGGATGGGGAGGTCAACATGGGGAGGATGTGCATTTGATGGAGGACGAGGACTTTTTCCTGGCTAAAATTGCTAAACTGACCAGATACAAGAGGCCGTGCTCTCTGGCTTCAGGAGAGGTTGGGGGATTATTAAATATTAAGGATGCAAGGTGAACTCTTATGTTTGAATATGTGTTCCTGAGTTCCCGCAGGTTATCCCAGTAAAAATAAAAAATTGTTTGATATGATTATTATTAATAATAATAAATGATTCACAAAGCATTTGTGTTCAATATTATATGGATCAATTCCCTATGATGCTAAACACACCATACTATTGTGGAAAATAATTCAAATAACCAATGGTGAAATCTTTGCGTTTGGGTTTGTTTCACTACCTATGTTGTCTTTGCCTTTAACACTAAATTCCCAGAAAATCTTTGCACCTCCTGACCTATTGATAGCTGTTAGCCAAACACTTTCATCACTCTCTAGCTTCTCTTGAGATTCTCTGTGTAAAATATATGCTGTTTTTTATCAGTCCTTGAATTTTGGTGCTCATGAGAGGTCCCTTAATTCTTGTTTTTTTTCCATTTGAGAATCTTATTTGAGGTCTGTTGTTTCTGAGGCTGAGCTGGAAAGGCTTATTCATGCTTTTATCTCATCATTCATTGATTTCTGTAACTCTCTTTATTTACTCGTCTAAGTAAGTCTGGTCCAACTCACCTTCAGAACACCTAAAACGTGGCCGCCAGGTTTTTAACTCGCACCCCCACACGTGGAATCCCATCTCTCCAATTTTACTTCCTCTTCACTGGCTTCTAGTGGAATTTGGGATACAATACAAGATCCTCATTCCCACCCATAGAGCTTTACATGCTCAGGCTCTTCACCACATTGTGGACCACCTGCAGTTTTACACCAACAGTTGTGCTCTGAGATCTATCCAACAAGGCCTTCTTTCTGCTCCTCACACCAGGCTGAAGATGCATGGGGATTGTGGCTCCCATACTGTGGAGCAGTCTTCTACCAACACTGAGACTGGTCCAACTGTTACGACTGAGGTTTATTGTTTGGGACTTTTATTTTGAACTTATGGGTGTATGTTTGTGTCTTAGGTCACTGTGTCACCTGGCCCAGAACTACCTTCAGTGTAGAAATGCCCCATTTTCTCCTTAGAATAACATTACGTGGGTTCTGGAAAAGATACGATTACACTGAAACTTTACTGTCCTCCAAACTGAATTCTGCTGTATGTGATCTAGGTATACCAATATATTTCGTCACACTAGCAATTCGACACCCTCACAAAGCATTAGAGGAGTACACACACTGTTAGGCAGCTACTGGCTTTCCTCCAGCTGGCATACTTTTGTGCTGTGGTATAATACACGCTTAAAAATAATGGAGCCAAAAGGGGTCCTTTGAAGAGATGCCATGGAACAAGCACTTTTGCCTCCATAAAGAACCTTTCATTGGATGATTCTTCAAAGATTATGCTTTATGAGGTGATAAAAATTCAAAGGAGCCCCATATAATGTCAAATTACAATATCAGCTTTTCTTTTTCATCCTAGAACTGCACTGTGAAAAATAAAGTTGCCATAAAGTATTTTTGAGCAGTGCCATTGAAAACCCACTTTTGGTTCCTTTATTGTTCACAGCAACTGTGCACACGTTCATAATGTGATGAGATGATAGTTGTGACCGAGACAATATACAACAGCACAGGTTCAACAATAGTAATGTTTATAAACGGTATATTATGGACACTATGTAAACCTGAGCAACCTTAGAATGATTAGCATTGCACCATAAGTACAATACATTTGATTATAGCACAGGGGCAGTTACAGCATTGAACAATGTGCAATGCCATAACGATACAATAAAAATACAGTATAACAATGTAAAAGCAGTGTGAATGGAACTTACATCCAAGACAATACAATAAAATACAATAAAATACAATTCAACAGTGTAATATAAACGTGGGAAGGGTAGGGTAACCTTCCATATTGAATTGCATTGCACCATACACATACACGGAAAAATTTAAGAGACCACTTTTCCCTTCTTCTTCGGTTCACTGTTTGTGCAGTTTGCCGCAGTGTGTGTGTTTGTAGAAGGTACTTGTTGTTATTCTTAAATGAACTAGTGTAAGCTGTGTTAAAAATGAGAAATGCCTCTATATGTATTGTGAGTGCAGTAGTGTTTGTAGAGCAGCTTTTCTATGTGTTGTATTCCAGCAGCTACACTCCTGATACTGTTTCCAATGGGATGAAACAGAGTCTCACATGAGCACACTCTGCTCTTAGCATCACTTTTTTAATTGTTGCCATTGTAAAATAATGTAAGAGTGTTGTTTAGTTTAACATTTCCAAGGTATAATGTTTTATTCAAACATATACTTTTAAAAATTTTTAATTCAGAATTTTGAATCATGTGTGGTCAATAGTGTATAAAACACTAGTGCATATTTCACACAGACACTGTCCCACAAATTACAAAAGCAATAACCAGGGGACAAAATGATGCGGTCTCTTATTCCATGGCTGTATTTCACAAGACAGCTGTGTGAAGAGGATGTAAACATTCCAGAATTAATAATATATCACCATGAATATATTATTGCACAGGAGACAGCAACATAGAACCACACTGAGTAAGTAAGTCAGTGAGATTGCCTCTATTGAAGGTAGTAAACTGTAGGGAAGGTGCAGGTGCTAGTGAAATTCCAGTGAGTAATATGAGAAGTATATACAGTGTAACGTGAGGTAGTTCCCTTGGTTGTTCTGGTTAACCAGGGACTTGGTATTTATGTATCAGTGCAGTGGGTTTGGTAAATGGCGTCTGGGGAGGCAGAGGTCCTCTCACTATCCGCTGCAGTGTGTTACAGTCTGAAATATGACAGTTTCCTTACCAGACAGTGATGCGAATGCAGAGAAGACTTTTGCTGATACTCCTGTAGAAGGGAGGAATGGAGGGGCTCACTCTTGTCAGTCTCTGCTGAAAGTGCTGCATTGCCGAGCCCTCTTAGCCATGGAGATAGAGTTGAGGGTCCCAGAGTGGTCCTCAATGATGTGGACGCCTCAGTGTCTTTTTAACCGTCTCTAAAACAGTGCCATCGAAGGTGAGAGGTGGGCAAGCACTTCTGAAAAGGTTATTCCTCTTTATGATGAAGAATGTCTTGAACATGTTCTTCCAGTACGGCATCTGACAGACATCCTCACCCAGAGCAACTTTACAATCATTAGTTACAGGGGCAGTCCCCCTGAAGCAACTGAGGGTTAAGTGTCTTACTCAGGGACACAGAAGCAAAAAGTGGGTCATCAGGGTCAGGTCTTTTACCCACTAGATAATAAAATGTTTTAATAAAATGTTTACCAAAAGAACAATCCACTGAAGGGTTCTAAAGGGTACAAAATTCAAAGAATCCATTCTGGCAACTTTATTTTTAAGAGTGTATACGTCTAAATAAGGAATCTCTTGAGAAGCTTTTTAAAAGAGTGTACCACGGAAAGAAAGGGGAGAAGCAAGACACCTAAAATAGACACTGAAATAACAATGCCTATGAATAAGACTTAAATGCAACTTTGGCAAAGGCAGGCTGCAGATGAGCAGAGAAAAAAGCACCAACAAATAAACAAACACGTAAAAACAGCTCTGTTACCATTGATATTTTGAAGTTTAAGAAGAATTTTAAAAGAGAAACCATTTTTAAAGTTTTCTGAATCCCTGTGTGGAAAAAAAACATTAAGTGTGAGTTGTGAATGAAGCTGTTCCACATCATCCAGAAGGTGCACTGGCTGCACCTGTCCCAGAGGCATCACTGCATCAGCCAGCCCGAGGAAAACAGAGCTCTCCAGGGGGAAAGCTGTACTTGATGAGAGCATGTTTTCAGACTTTGAGGAGGAAGCGATTGGCTTAGAACACTTGGCTCCCTGGATATTTTAGTGTTTTCCCTTTTCTAGCTCAAGGGAAAAGTCTATTAATGAGTCGACTCACTTTGGGTCGTTAGCGAGCCCGGTCATTATACCCAACGCAAACTGATCCCCAATCGGTATCAAATAATACCATTGTATCTAATTGAATTTAGATTTGTTTTATTATGCTGTTAATATTGTCATTGCAGATTGAGAATCCACAAAAACTATTTAAATATAAAAATATATAATACATTCTGTTTTAATTTAGTTAAATGAATGAAACAAAACAGCAACCAAAGTAAAAGTAGTCATGCAGGAATACATCAGGAATAAAAATTGACAGCTGAGATATAAAATCATCCGAGAAAGCACCCAGAGGGACTTGCGGCAAATAATGGAACATTGAGCTAAAAACTGTGATGTAAAGAGACACAGTGCTCAAACTGTAGAGGGCATCCAGATCAGACTGCTGATGCCTCAGAGGGAAGGCTGAGAGTAATATTAGTAATTGTCACTGGAGCAGCAGTTGCAATGACAAACCAAAAAAAAAAACCTAAACTAATGGAGCCTTCTCTCCCACAGTAAAGCAGAAGAGTGATGGACCTTATGCCACTAAGCTTCAACACATCAATTTCTTTTTGGACAATGGAACAGAACACTGATAACTGTAAAAGTACTGCTGCAGTCATAACCAGTAGACAGTCGAAAAAATACTGAGAAATGAATGTAACCCTTTATTTATAAGGTCATCATCTTAAACAGCGAATACACTGATAAGAAGCAGTTACCAATTAATTTCTAATGTGCTACTATGAATTGATAATTGATGGTTTAATGTAATCTACTAATAATGCACTTTTGGTAATTCATGCACGTTTGAAAAATCCTAATGTGACATATTAATCATAGGAGATGCACACGTTAGGATTGTATGACCAACTTTTAAGTTACATGCTCCTTCTATTTGACTGAAACTCTAGTAAAGCAGCATAGGTCTCCAGTAATTCAAACAAGCTTTCATAGCTATGGAGTTTTCAAAACATTTTATGAGAATCAACATGGAGGTCAGTTCAGTTGGGATGGCTGGGCAGGTCCTGTAACCATAGCAACACTACACAACATACTACTATTTTGCTTTAAAAAAAATCTACATCATTAAAGCTATTGTGATCTAATTCACTGATAATGTTATGTCACTTTTTCATTATGTCTAAAGTATAATGCTTTACTAATGCATTATATATTCTTCATATTAAATGATGTAGAACTTGAAATGGCATTTTGAAGTCTAACATTTCTGTTTTTATAGGAAATTCAAATTGAAATTTAACATCAATTATGAAGTAATTCTGATCAAAACAGACTTTGCCTCCCAGCATTAACTGCAAAATACAGTAGTGCTGTAGATTATTAATATGAGAAATCTCATTTAGAATGCACAGGAATGTATTCTTACCTTGTATGAGCATGACTATCTTTCAGTTGTAGGTGTTAACATCTGAATGATAAGCAATTACTAACATTTCTGACCATGTTCAGTCACTCTGAATTCAGATCTGTATTACCTGATTATGTTCCTGCATTAATGTGTAATGTAAAGTCACTCTAACTGAAATATTATGAATAACTCCTTTTAAAATAAAGTGTTACAGGAATAAATATTCTTTAGTGCCAGCAACCAGGCATAGCTATGCTTCTGCAATTGAGTCACTTCATCATGTCGAAAGTAACTTGAAATCTGAGACATCTGAACAAATCTGATTTGGCCAAACATTTCATCTACGCTATGGATAAAAAATAATTGTGACTTGCAGCATATGCAGTCTGTTTCTTTCATAGGCTCAGTGCCCCTTTACACAAAGGACTATCCCATCAGCCAAACATCCATTAGGGCATTCTTCCAATGATTCACCAGCTGGAAGAAGGAGAAATATGGACAAAACCCATCCTGCCTCTAATAGTCTTGCATGGCCTGTGAGAAAGGCAAATTGCACCCAGTCCCTCGGTTCTGTTATCCAGTAATCAGCACATTGGAAAACTGACAACAACGCTTGCAGACCCATCTACCACATTTCAGGCCCTGGAGGCAGAACATCAGACGTTCTCTGTTGTCTATGTGGCAGGTAACTTCTCTCAGCTTCACCAGTACTTCTATAAGTAGTCTTCACCACGCATGGATAACAATATCAATCCTACCAAAACAATTTCTCCTGAGAACACTGCGCCTATATTCTGAGTGACATGCTGAATAAGTGCTGCGACGATTTGATGAGCTTTGACTACGGGCTCAATATGCTATTTATGGCAACAAATTGACATCAAATTTGACTTCTCAAAACAAAATCAGCATAAAATCCACAGATAATCAATGTAACATCGTTAAACTATGACATATTGTGCTCTCTTCGCGTACGAAATAGGCTCATAAATCAGAAATTTTCAAACAAAATCAGTATAAAACCAACAGAGAGTCAATGCAAGATATGAGTGTCACTTCACATGAGAAACTACCTCATGCATTTGTCACCTGTAGGGTAGGCTACTCTAATAATTTGTTGTCTGGATGTTTCAGTGGGTATCTAACCAAGCCCCTCAGAGTTGTTATCCACTAATCAGCACATTGGAAAACTGACAGCACTGCTTTAAGACACATCTACCATATTTCAGGCCTTGAAGCCAGAACATTAGTTCTCTCTGGCAACAACAAAGCTTGTAACTCCTCTCAGCTGCACTCGTACCTCATTTTAATTCGTAGTTTTCACCATGGAATGATAACAGTATCAAATCACACCAAAAATATTTAATCATAGAAATGCATGCCTATTTCTTGTGGAATATTGATTTAATCTGCACTGATCATGCCTCAGCAATATGTGATGAAAATGATCATGACATCAGTATACGGATTACACCTCTAGCTGTCCTTACATGTCCTCATCTTTCCAGTAGCTTCAGTTGTTCTACATCTAAATGTTAGAGAACATGGGGGTTTCTGATTTGTTTGCACTAGACACATTTTCAAGAAAGTTAGCATAATTGTGTCATTGTTCTTGGAACCAGACGCCTGCCTCTAAAAGTTCCCACATTTCCACATAGAAAGTTACAAATTTAAAGTTGGAGGCAAAGGAATGTAACTGCTGCACCTCAGCAACCATTACTAACAGCCTAGCAACAACCACAGTTACCATAGCAACCATGCAATTACACTTTGCATTTTCCCACAGAAGTGCAGCTTCTATGCTTTAATCTTCTTATGGGTGAATTTTGAGGACGTTTCACCTACTACAGTTTTTGAAATATGGGCATGGTTCCAACGTCAGGGGCTGACTTTAAACCTTTTTAAAAGTTGTTATTTGTGCTTGAGATAGCTTTGTATTTTATAGGCAGAGAGAGCGGACAGTTGAATCACCTTTAATTATGTGTATCGGACAGAGAGTCTGTGATGCCATGGCTATGGAAGCTATGGGGAAAAAAAAACACAAACATGGAGCAAAACCCACAGCAGACTCATGAACAGACTTCAAGACACTGAGGCTCAGGTTAGTTATACAAAAGACGTGTGTCACTGTTTGTTGTGGTTTAATTCACAATAATCAGTCCATCAGTGTGGCTATGCTTTAAGCCGGTTTTAAACATAAATGGCTTGGTGAGAAAAGGCCCATGACCAATAAATCAGAGGATTGAAATGTTAAATCTGGGGTGCTTTTTTTTTTTTTACAAACTTTTGTTCGCCCAAAAAATTTATCCTTAGTTTTGTTTTATAACAACACATCGGATTTTCGGGCTAAAGATGCTCACACATCTAAGGCAGTGCTCAAAGTATTCATTACACAATGGAGCTGGCCATGTCACCTTGACTCACACCAGGGATCCCATTTCCCTTAAACAGTCTGCCAGGAAATCTGCTGCCCCATGGGAATACCGTGGTCTTTGCTCTCCCAGCACCTCTCAAGTCTGTCTGGCAGAATGTATGAACCGGGTGATCAAAAACAGGCTTTCTAAATATCAAGAGGGCTTGCCCCGGTCGCGAGCCCTACCTTTTGAGTTTGTGTGGCCTCAGCAATTCTGCCTAGACAAAGACTGCTTTGATTTTTTTTTTTTTCAGTTTTTTTCTTCAGCTCTTGTACTTTCCTAGGTCCATTGTTTTGGGGAAAGGTGATGTTCGTTTATCTAGTTGAATAATGCATTAAACTCACCCACTTTAAGCAGACATCTCATCTATTTGAACTTTAAGGAAACAAAGTCCAGACTTCCGTTCTACACACTTGGAGCATACTTTACACAGTACTTTTATATTTCATCCTGAGCTAATGTTCATTTTTATTATTAACAATCAAAGAATAATCCTTGAATTGATAAGGCTAACAGTCTAAGGTAAGATGAATTTAGTTAAATGAATAGGTCTTGATTAAGAAACCCCACTGGGAGTACCTTTGGTCTAAATAGAAAGACCCTTGTGCTGCTAATCACTAACTTTGAAGAAATGGCTAAATGATATGTGCATTTCTTCTAAATGTTTCTTCCTAGATGCCTAACTGGCCTTTTTAAGTCATATTTTTACTTTCTGTTCCAGTCGCCTGTAAAATGACCTATCACCGATATGCCAGCAACCATCCTTCAGTGGCCTTGTTATGTTTGAGAGTTTGTGATCCTCTGGCCAAACATTTTTCTTCTTATCAACAAGCGTAGTGTTTGTACTGTAGGCTAGTCTGTGATATCTCCGGCTAGCCTGGAGATATCACACTCAGCTGAGATTAACTTATGTTATATTTATAGAATGCCATAACTCTAGTGGATGACCGCAAGATGCTGAAGCCCCAGTGTGCACTTACATCTCATTCTCAGTCTACTGTAGCTCCCTTTTAATAGGAATTTCTGGTATAATCACAAACAGACCACAGCCTATTCAAAATTCAGTTCCTGGGGTCCTAAGCACACATCTTACTCTATCATCACACTCTCTGTCCATTTGGGTGTGCCTGCTTTCTCTCCACTAACTAGTCGAAACGAGAAAGACACGCTGACAGAGCCGCTCGGAGCGAGTGTTCTGAGTTTTTCTGTTTCTGTCCCTTGTTTTCATTGCTGCAAGGTAGAGCTTAGATCAGGCCCAAAAAATGAACCCGAACAGACCCGAGCCAGAAAAAGCGGTTTCGCTCATATACGTGGAGAGGAAGGGCACTATTTGGGGGATGCCTCTGAGATAAAGAATTCAGACTCGCTTGCTTTGAATTTATTATGATTTATTGATAGCTCTCTTAACGCTTGTGTGTTCGTGAAAATTTGGAGTAAATGAGACGAGCGGGAACGCTGAACAATGGGCTGGAACGTAGTAAGTCGAGGGGGTGGGCGGGGCATGCAGTGACTGCAGCGCTGATATCACAGCTGATTCTGACTGAATCACAGCTGATTCTGACTGAGCAACAATGCTCTCCCGGCCCGGCGCCAGTCCGCGGCCCATAGTTTGAGAAACGCTGGACTATCTAACACCCACACCTCACTACCAACTCCACCAACACCACCATCAACACCCTCATGTCCCCTACCTCTGAGAACAAGTCTCCAGAGGCACTGGTCTGTGTATGGTTACCTATAAAAATGCATTAGGCAGGCTGCCACTGAATTTGTTCTATTGTTCTTAATTGATCGATGTTGTTGGAACCCTATTTCCATAGTTTCCTTAGTGCTCTCTGATTTGCTCTCTCACATTGACAGTGGAGAGTTCCGAATGCATATGCTTGGCAAGCTGCTATAGCATTAACATTCATTTTTTAAATTCAGTTTTTGATCATTATCTATAAAAAACAACCACTTTTGAATATATCGAGAGCTCAGCATTTGAGAAGCTTCTTCAAACTTGATGGAATATCAAAACATTATGTTTTGTCATAAAGCAAAATCAAAGGTTGGTCTACTTTGTAACATTTACTATCATGTGTTTAAGACTTGTTGGTCACTGTTTAACACAAGATCTGTTGTTGAGTTTTTATGTTTTCACGGGGGTGGGGGGGTTAGGATTGGAGTTGGAGATACACAGAGGTCTATCTTTCAGCCATGGTTTGGGGGTTGTGGAGGTTTGGTAAGCACAGAGGTCTGCATCTCGACTGAGAAAGACAGACCAATGGTCGTGTACCAAACGGCCATTCTAGATTTTTCCAGAATGCACAAATTGCCAGTCTGACCCTGCTTGAGACATATACTGAACTACTGTCAGTATATTTGAAAAATCAATGTGACTGATGTTGTTGGATCGGGATTTCCATCTTATGCATGATGTATTGATCAAATGCTGCAATGATTTTACGAGTTTCGACAATAGGGTGTTATTGCTTAATATGCTGTTTATGTTTGCTGCAGTCAACAATTGAGCCCAGATAAGCATGCTAAATGGTATGCACTTACAGCTATTTAAAGTTAGCTGAGCTGTATCTTAAATTATGTTGGTTTTAATAAAAGCTGTAAAGCATAAAAATCTGTGTGGCTCATTTCAGTTCATAAATTTTTGACAAAATTATTGATTCGTATCTGTTTCATGAGGTAGTAAATCTTAGTAAATCTATGCAGAATAAACATGAAGTTGGTATTCTTGAATCTAAAAAAGATGTTTTTATTACGGATCAACAAGGCTATCTTAAAATTTGCAGACCACTGAAAGACAAGGGAATACTTTAATGATGTCTATGGATTATTCTCTGAATATTATTGATCAAACTAATTAGAATTATAGTATATTAGCTGGTCTACATAAGAGGCTTTTATTTCATTTGTGAAAGTGACGACAATTTGATAAGGAAAATTTGAATCAAAGAGTTACATTCACCAAACTGAGGTTTACTCGGTGTTTTAAATTTATGCTAGATGGCATAGCTTTTAGGGGCGTTTTAAAAGGAACAGCTAATGTAAGCTAGTAACACTTATGGACTCTCAGGAGGGCTCTTTTGACATTACATGGTTGACTACAAGATAATGAGTGTCCTATTTAGTTGAACAATTGAACTACAGTATATTCATTTTAGAAACTGGACTACAAAAACTAACTAGTGAATTTGGAGAAATTTTGGAAAGTGGATTGAAAAGGAGCAATATCCACACTCTAATGACATCAGATGGCAGTGACTGGAATGTAAAAAACACTGCTTATCCAGTAATTTCAATGGGATTTTATTTAAGAATAGTGCTTACTTGGAGAAATTCTGCTCCACTGTTCTTGCCATTTTAAAGGGGACATATTATACTTCTTTTTAAACAAGTCATACTAGGTCTATGGGCTACTAAATATGTTTATGAACAAAATAACTCTCACATTAAGAGATTGTACCACTATTATTCTTGACCATTTCAGTTCCTTTCAAAATGAGCTGTTTAAGGGCTCTGTCACATTTATACATATAAGCTGTTGCTGGCCACACCCCACCCATTCCATGCTTACCCTGCATGTTTATCACACGTAAAAACGGCAGAAAACACAGGTGTCATCCAGCTCTAAGTGTAGTGATTTGGGTTGTTCTTAGCAGCCAACAACACAACACTTAATGTGTGCCTTGCCTTTGTCTGTAGCCATAGCGCTCAGTGTCTTATGCACATGCTCGTAAAATCAGCAGAAAAAATGGTGGGTCATCAACTAATCTAGTGGGTGGGACTTGAAAAGTGAAGGGTGGTTCTATGCAAATTTCCTCATCCTGACATCAGGATAATGGAGCTGTCCAAAATCTTTCAATTGACTCAGAAAGTGTTTTTTGGGTTTTTTTGTTTTTTTGCACTTGATGTTTTTATAGGAGCAGTAGAGACCCAAATGTAAACACAAAAGGATGCACATATATCTCCTCTTTAACTCTATATTAATTACAACTACAGTAAGAAAGCTGTTAACAGTCATGCGCCACAGTACCTGAATGAAATCAATGCCTCAAGGTAGAGGACCTTTATCATCACAATGGAAAGACAGTTAAGACAAGACTATTTGCTGTAAAGCCCCTGGCTGAAGAACAACCTTCCTGTCAGGGTTACAGACACAGAGACAATTTCAGTCTTTTAATGTAGGCTGAAAAGTCACTTGTTTAATCAAGCGTTTACTTACTGTTTTGTATTGTTTTCTCTTCAGAAGTACAGTTCACATGGGGTTCACAGATTTAGATTCAGGATAAATGAAGATTTTTTGCTGATACTCTTAATTGCCCACTCAGGTTAATACAATTAAGTAGGCCTGTTACAGCCCTGTTAGAGTCCTATCACAGCTTCTTCATACACTCTGATGGCCATATAGACCTTGTAGTAAGAACTGAATGCTCCAGACATCACTCAGAAACACAAAGTACTTAAATTATGCTTAATCCTACCTTAATATACCCCTAAAACTACACCAATTAATTAAGAAGCTGTAAATTATTAACCCCTTAATTGTACCTTAAAATTAGATTTTAGCAACATGAGGACGAGGGGGCGTGGTGCATGAGGCCTGGATTTCACAATCAGCTGTTCTCAGGTGCAAGAGATTTGAAAGTAGCAAATCCTAGAACATTGCTCCTTGCTGCTGATTGGCTGCTGCCCTGTGGTGCTGCTGTCCAAAATGTTCCCACTGAGCATCTCAAGTGTTCTAGCGTTTTTCAATTAAAGCCTATATTTTTGTTACAGTAAATTAAATTTATTTATTACTTTATTTTCCTTTCTATGCCAAAGTAAATTTGTGTACATAAATAACAGTACAGTCTATACAGGGATAATATCAGTATCTACACTCTAGCACTCCAGGAGTTCAGTGATAGAACGTTAATACCGATGTACAAATGGGGGTTTTCCTTTTCATTTAAAATGAGTTTAAAATGAAATGAAAGTGTTATGAAATGAAAGCATATTTGGGGGCATATATAGGGTTAACACAACAAAAATAGGCATTTTTAGGCATTTTTAAAAACACATCACAACAACACTGTAAAATTAATGTTTTGGTTTCATAGCGCATACCGTACCAGCACAAAATCTGGATGTATATGTATTGTTTTATATAATATTATAGCCTGCAATGTTTGCCTTAAAGAGTATTTTGAGCTATTACCTATAAAAGTAGCATTTTAATATATGTAGAGCTCATCCTTGTCACCCTATAGCTCCTGAATGAGGGCAGTCACAAATGCAGACTTACATGGTCAATAACTTTTATTTAATCAAAACCAAAACAAACACAGACACGAGGGCCAGAAACAAAACTCAATACTCTAATGCAAAAGGAGATAAGATAACCTACAAATGAAGCAATGGTGGTTAAAACAGAGGAATTTAAATACAAAAACAACATAGACATGAACCAATCAAACTAAAGGTCCCTTTCTCTGAGTACAACAGTCAGCTGACACACATAACAAACAAACTCAAGGCCAGTGTGCTCAGGATTTCACAATAATAGTTAATGTACCCAACAAAAGGAAAAGGACAGCCTCTAGCTGCCGCTGACGGGACATGACGATCATTTGTTGAACTTCTTGAGTCTGATGGAATGGCAAACTATATGTCTCATTGTGAATCAAAATCAAAAGGTTGGTCTACATTGTAACATTTACAGTGACATGTTTGGTCCCTGCTTAACACCAGGTTTGTTGTTACAGTTTTTACAGGTGTGTCCAAAAATTTGATTGGTATCGCACCTGAAAATCTGTTGGATCTTCTCTGAATTCTACATGTACTTCTACCTCAAATGATGATGATTAAGGATCCTGAGGTGACACTCTTGCCATGGTTTCTTCAGGCCTCTTGACCTGCTTGGAGTTATTTGCATGTGTCATTCAACCTCCTGCTGCAAGGAAAAGCTCCACTAAGATGCTCTGCATATTTTGAGTAATTCTCTAATATTACAACCCACTCAAATTAATTGTCATGATTTATAATTAGCTTCACACCTGCAAATCCCCACATGAATTCTTAACCTGTTTCTTGATGTTGAAAAGCTGCCTGATTCTCATACTGCACTTCTCTCCTACATCATTATCAAACTTATCATGCTGCATACGTCCAACATAAAAAAACAATTCTCTGCCAGATCCTCATCAGGGGACAGAGGTCTGTGGTTTATCTCACAGATCTTTCCTGTATGTGGTCTGAGTGTTTGTGCAAAACCCTCTTTTGTAACATTCATTTCATAATTAAAACGTCAAGTGTCAGGCATAAGATTTCTTGCTTATTGTTGCTATGAGACAAAACAAAACCTTGACTTTCCACCTTCATCCATTTTTACCAAATTTTTGTCAAATTTACAGTCTGGACAGACTAGTAGGTATGGGCCAAAATGGCCTTAAATGAACTTACATTCAAATTTGAGGACTGAATGTCAGATGATTCAGAACTCGGAATATATTAATAAAATCTGATTTTGCTGCTCTTTCTCTCAGCGTGCCGCCCTCGGTTGCTCTCCGGACCCCCTTTGTTTTCCCCACCCTCTTGTGTGCGGAGACTATCCTGAAAATTCTCCAAGAAGGACCAAAAATAAAATACATTTGGGCATTTTTCATTTTCGGTTATTGTTACTACGTGTATTTAAATTACAATAACTTTGGCTCTATGAACACCAAATAAAGCTCAGCATGACACCTGACACCTCAAGCTTCAACACAAACAGAGGGAACATCAATATAAAAGTTGTTTTGCTGTATGCCAACAATGTACCGTTTGTTGCGCTGTTCGTGTTCTCAGTGTTAGACAGATTCACAGTCTAACTGTTCATGAATCAGGAGTACTTGGCCCAGATGCTGTCTACCCCTCTTCCAGATGGGAATGACATGTGAGGGGTGAGAGGGAGCCTTGCAGATATTGGAGGTCTTCTTTATACACAATTCAGTGTAGATGTCCTTCATAACGGGACACACGGAGACATTGATGGATTGGTCTTCAGTACCTGCTGCAGTGCTTCCCTGTCTGAGGAGGAGCAGTTTCTGTACAGAGTCTGGAGACTCAGTAGTAGATGAATACGTGCACACCAATTAATTCCAAAACTGGACTTCAAATTTGGGTCATGGTTGAATCTGTGGATCAGAGAAGAAATAAATGTTCATAAATGCTATCTGGGAGAAATAAATAGTATTTGGGATAACTGGCATCTGCAGAAGACTGGTCTAGTCCCCACAATTTCATCAGTTTCACATACATGTTTTATGTATCTATCAGCTAGTGAACAAAGTTATTGTACAGTCTCACTCTATTTGCAGAGTCTCGCCATGGGTATTGGGCACTTGGTGGTGAGCAATCACAATGATACGTCTGTGGAAACGATATTAGCTCATTTGTATGCGCATGGTCCAGCTGCTTGCATGGATGGCCAAGCCTCTCAACAATAGCTGCCAAGCAGACCCAGGCGAAAGCAGCTGCAGGTCCTATGCAGAGCTTCATCTCCCTCATGATGCTCTCTCTTCAACTAACTGCCCTTCCCAGCACCATCCGCTGACAGAATTACAAATACAGGCAATGTGCTACATTGATAATGAATGAGTGAAGGATCACATTGCATTTTTCTGGAGGCTAAAAACTGCGGTGTGCCTTTTAAGGGGCTTGACCGCCCGAAGCTCACCTCTCAGAAAGACTTTTTGTTGAATAATACACAAAAACATTGATCAAAATGATTGTCTCTAATTGAAAATAAATCCTATTACAGTTCAGCTGGACAGATAATATTTGTGATTACATATATTATATTAGTGATGTTTTTTGCTTGGTATTGCCAAGAGCTCCTGCTGAATTCAGTTTCCTCAGAGCTGTCCTCATCTTCCCCCTTTTATTTTGGTCATTTTCCCATTTGTCAAAATGTCTTAGTTATAACTTCACTTCTGGCCAGTGATGTTGGAAGCTGAAATATATTATATGCACCCAGATGGAATCTAGGTTTTTAATTATTTTTCTCTGTGGTGCTACTAATTTGTATGTAACTTTTTGTGGCATGCAGCCATGTGTTCACAACTGAATGTGTTCTTTATTTATCCAAATGTAGTTTTACTAACACCTATAAGAAATCTTTTAACACCAATTTATATATTGCAAGCTATTATTTATTATTGATCGTGTCTCCTGGCCCCACTCAAGAGCTGGGAATGGTGCCATCTGCCCACATCACTCCTCCATCCAATACATTTAATTCCAAGTTGGGGGTCAAGTATAGCTTTGCATTTACAAGTACATGCATAGCAACTGCAGAGCTATAATTTGCTTTAATACAGTTTGAGTTTTCTTTAGTGAGTCTGTTGATCTGAGTAATTTGGTGGTTCCAGAGTGCAGTTGATTTCCAGGAGCTGTTTTTACACAGACAATAATGTAAAAGCACAAAAAATGTGTTTCTCATTAGTAATACAATGTAAGATAAGCCAGCCAGAAAGAACACATATTCAAGAAGTTTTATTTATACTTCACGTTCTATATATCTATAATGTGTTCTATATCTAAACATTTCAACAGAATTTCTATCAAATTGCATACATGTGTACTTCAAATGCAGAGCTGAGTTTGAGCAAGACAGGCTTGATACTGGAATGGCTCCAACTTAAGAATGCGATCACCACCTGAGGTGTGTGTAAGCTTTTAAGACATATTGAAGAAATAATGGGGGAAGCAGAAATCTACATTTTCTCACCTAAAACCCCCCTAACATTTCAATAGTGTTTAGATCTGGTGACTGTAGAGTCCATGGAAGGCTTCTGAATTCAAAACTGAAACTAATGCACAAAAAGTTAATGCACTTATTCTACAGCTCCCACTAATATGAAGAGCCAAGTAATTTCATCTGTAGTTATAATAATGCCCCAACATTAATAAATATTGAATTATTCAGTTCATAAGGACAGTTTCATGAAAAACAGAATTTGAATGTATGTATATATGTTTTAAATATATAAAAATATAAATATATTATGCTCCAGCACTCCCCACACCCTAGTTCTGATATAGAACAAATGCATGGATGTACTTATATACTGTATGTAAACAATGTAAATGTGTCAAAACATCATCTGATCTCCAGTCCTTAGGCAAATGGAATAGCATGTTTTGAGATCACTGTTTTTGTGATGTCACTAAATAGATTCTGTGTCTCTGCCTAGACTGCTTTTTGAATGAGGCACAATACAGGGCAGTGAATGAGAAGAGAATTGATTTACATACATCAGTCTTAAAGGTACCGTAAGGATTATTTGTCATTAGTGCGCCTAAAGGAAAGAAAAATACCAAGGGAATTAAAGGTTCTTACATGTGTGAAACGGTAATGGTTAACAACAAAAGTGGGGGGCGAGGACTAGATCTCAGGCAGATAATCTTTCTTCGATTTAGCTATAAAATGAGAAATTAAGTGCCAGTGGTGTTAAACGGGTTTTAATTAGACGAATTAAGATGCAATTCAGCACCAGCCCTTTATGAAATAGCTTGGTTGAAGCACTTTAATGCTAAGCTTGCCCTTGATCATGAATGAGAGTTGTGAATATGAGTGTTTCTGAATCACCTACACTATTATAACGGATCAGTGGTCAGACGTGGCCACCACCCCCCAAAGTAATGAGCATGACACTTCCTATTTTTGACATAGTCACCCAGCAGCTGCCAGAGTGGATGGTGACAGAGGTGTAGGGTAGAAATCAGACAGCACGTGGGATAGACCACAGAGAAACGGGCCAGTGTTCCCAATCCCTTGTTCTGACCCTAGGGTGCCAATGACATTTAGACAAGCTACCTTGTCACTATCGTTGAGTGAATAATCTTTTACCCAGGGCCCAATCTCACACCCCCAAGGTGTGTTTATTAAAAGAGAGTGAGGTGGTGTCCACAGGTCTTAATTTGTTTCAAATGACATTTTACAAAGTAAAACCCTTACTGAGGATTAAATTTCCCATTCAAAATGACAAATTATTTCAATTTAGAGCATAAACTGAAATTTATCAATCTACATCTATGTCTATCTATGTATGTCTATCTATTTACCGTATTTATTGATGTACACTGCACATCACATCATATAAGTTGAGTAACACTGGATCACTTATTCAGTGGATGTGCATGCATTATATTAGCATTGCTGTTTCTCAACTGTCTTCCTAAGAAACACATCAATATGACTGTGAGCTACTTTAAAGACTCACTTTATATTTGGTATATCACCTGTGAACATTTTCTATTATGTTTGAAGTCACGTCAAAAAGTCCCAAAAAGTATTGCCGGCAGACAATACAGAATAGAGACAGCACAGTTTTGTCCTGGGACCCTTCATTTGGATGCATTTTAGCCGCTGAAACTTTCTCACATTAATTTTATAAATGCTTGTCACATTCTGACTGCACTTCCTATGTGGACTATTTTGATTGCTTGAGGCACTCACGTATCACTTGTCTGAAAGTATTTTCATGCAGAGTGTTTTGAGGGAATGCAATTAATGTGCCTTCTTTTGCTTGCCACTCATCATTGAGATGTTTCACAACAGTGGATCCTCGAACAAATTTAAGGCCCATTTTATGTGCATATTTCCTCAATGTCAGCATGACTGTGGTATTTATTATGCTCTTGGATTTCCTCTCCAACAGTGCCATCCAGTGTTGTAAATGAATTCGCCCCCTAAGCCCAGGATGGAGGATGGGAGAGCCAAACAAATTGTTTGAGTAATTGAAACCATATTGGCCATTATAAAATTTTCAGGCTGTCAATGCAGACTGTAAGAGGAGTACATTCAAATATTGCACTATTATGAATAAATCCGATTTCTACATATCATGGGCCCAAATCAGTCATGACAAGTCTATTTCAGTAAGACATACTTAACAGAATAGAGTGAAATAACAGTTAAATGCTCTGAGAAACTCTGGCCTTGCAGGAAGTGTGAAGATATTTGAGTTTCCAAAAGACTCTTTGTTGGTACTGCATTTGGTTTTGGTATGCAGTGCATGTGCTTGCATTGTCAAGAGAGTTCTGTGCTCAGAGGGTGCTTCAGGATTCCATGAATATAAAACCTGTTGGCTCGTACCTCAGCTTGATACTAATGAGGGTCGGCCCTTAACACTGTGGTAGTTGTAATGCCTTCCAAGTTGTGAAACAGAAATGTATTCTGTTCAGAGTTGCAGAAGTGAAGGTGGTGAAATTCAATACGTAGGTGAGATGTAGTTAGGGCTGGCCATAAAATTGAAATGGAGGGCTGACCTATCATTAACTGATAGCTAATAACACCTAGCGATAGCACACACTGTAATACCACGATGCTTGAAAACAGCAAGGGACTCTGCAAATCTGATCGGAAGAGGGAGTTGATGTGCATATGTCTGTGTGTGTGCTTGTCTCAAGCCCTATAGAGCAGCCAGGCAAACATTATTCATATTTCATGTTCTTTTATGCTTTATACTTTAGAGGGTATCATTTCTGGCATACATTTTGGTGCATAATATATACGGTGATATGTAAATATAATTACATTTAACACAGCCTTCAATTTGGCTGATAAAAGATTACGAGCCCATTTTATTTGTCAGCTAATTAAAAGTAGCTGGGGAGCTCTTTATTTGATTCACTTTGTCTGAATCGGGCAAGCCTTGGAAAGAGGTATAGTAAATGTCAAATAATGTTAGATTGGAGACTTAAAAAGAGGTAAAGACAAAAGGGCTACACAATAGCGCAAGGGAAAAAAATTATGTGCACTTTAAAAATAGAAACATTCACCATTAAAGATGATTTTCAATTGTTTACACTCCATGAATATGTATCTTCATTGGATTTTAAAATGTGTTTAATACATTTTATCAATTAAAAAATGATTTGGAAATTCTGGCAGCTCTTGACCTGAAGGTTGAAGGTTATGCCGAGCTAGACATGTTTACTAGCAACTAATGAGCCCTTTTAGTTAAGTAAGTCAAAATGTTTAAAATGGGAATCTGAAATGTGTTCCAGTTACAAACCTACAGGCCAGAGAATAATACTGTTCAGGTCATCATGTTTTGATCATGCAGAACTGTGAACTCTGAAATCCTTGGCAAACTTGAAAGCTCTCACTGGCATAAACCTGAAATTACACCGCAGCCTTCATGTAACTTGAAAGTGACAGCATCCATCCATTATCTGAATTGCTTATCCTAAACAGGGTCTTGTGGGTTGGAGCCTGAGAACTCATAGAGATAAAAGCAAAGAAAATCCTTGCACAGGTCATTAATCCATCACAGGAAAGACATACAGAAAATCACTCATGCACTCATATTCTCATGCACGTTATGCATACTCTCATACACGACAAACAGGGATTTTATAGACATTGCATTAAAATACCTAGATTTTAAATTGGAGCTGGTCCTCCCTTTGCAGCTAGTACTGCTCCCAAAATATTTGAAAGACTTTCCACAAGATTTTAGAGTTTATGTGGGAATTTGTGCCCATTCATTTTATAGAGCATTTATAAGGTCAGACACTGATGTTGGACGAGAAGTTCTGGCTCACAATCTCCATTCCAGATCATTCCAGAAGTGCTGGATGGGGTTGAGGTCAGAGTTCTGTGCGGGCCAGTCAAGCCATGTCTTTATGGAGCTCACTTTGTGCACTGGGGCACAGTCCTTCTTCCCCAAACTGTGTCCAAAATGTTGGAAGCATGGCATTGTCCAGACTGTCTTGGTATGATGAAGCCCTCACTGGAAGTAAGGGGCCTAGCCCAAACTCTGAAAATCAGGTCTGTCCTAATAGGTTTGTCCTAGTATACCTAGGAGCAGCTTCACATCTCTAATTCACATCTCCACATAACGTTTACAGTATATGCTGAAATTTTTCAGATCCCTTCAAGTCACTGCTCACTGGCTGCTGGCTCTCCTGCTCACTGGCTGTTGCTCTCCTGCTCCCTTGCTGCCAGCTCTCCTGCTCAGTGACTGCTGGCTCTCCTGCTCACTGGCTGCTAGCTCCCCTGCTCACTGGCTGCTAACTCTCCTGCTCACTGACTGTTGTCTCTCCTGCTCACTGGCTGCTGGCTCTGCTGCTCACTGGCTGCTAACTCTCCTGCTCACTGACTGCTGTCTCTCCTGCTCACTGGCTGCTAGCTCCCCTGCTCACTGGCTGCTGGCTCTGCTGCTCACTGGCTGCCAACTCTCCTGCTCACTGGCAGCTAACTCTCCTGCTCACTGACTGCTGTCTCTCCTGCTCAGTGGCTGCTAGCTCCCCTGCTCACTGGCTGCTGGCTCTGCTGCTCAATGGCTGCTAGCTGTCCTGCTCACTGGCTGCTAACTCTCCTGCTCACTGGCTTCTGGCTACCCTGCTCACTGGCTGCTAGCTGTCCTGCTCACTGGCTGCTAGCTCCCCTGCTCACTGGCTGCTAGCTTCCCAGCTCCTGGCTCTCTGGCTGCTGGCTCCCCTGCTCACTGGCTGCTAGCTCCCCAGCTCCTGTCTCTCTGGCTGCTGGCTCCCCTGCTCACTGGCTGCTAACTCCCCTGCCCTCTGACTACTAGCTCCCCTTCTCACTGGCTGCTGGCTCCCCTGCTCACTGGCTGCTAGCTCCCCTGCTCACTGACTGCTAGCTCCTCAGCACCTGGCTCTCTGGTTGCTGGCTCCCCATCTCCCCGGCTCTCTGGTCGCAGATGCTCTGGCTCCCCAGCACCTCGGTTGCTAGCCCTCCAGCTCAATGGCTCTCCGGCTGCAAAGACTGCGGCTCTCCGGGGGCTTCGCTGCTCCTTGGTTGCTGGCTACTCCTGCTCCTGCTATTCGGCTGCTGGCTCTCCACCCACCAGCTCTCCAGCTTCATGGTGGCTAACACTCTAACACCTCAACCCCCTGGCTCCCAAATCTACTTGGGCTGCATGGATGCCTATGGGACTAGATACACAGACTCCAGGCGGACGTTTCTATACAAAGTTTCATCATATAACTCGATCCCATCATTCTGGTCTTATGGCTCTAGGACTTCTGCACCGCGACACCATACCAAAAAATATGTGAACGCATCCAATCTCCATCTTCTCCCCCGAAACCCACAAACCTATTACATCACAACATCATCCCTAAGGCTCAGTGTTGGGGCCTATTCTCTTTTTCATTTACATCCTTCCTCTTGGCAACATCATTCGTTGGCACAACCTCTGTTTCCACTGTTATGCATACGATGTTCAGATTTACATCTCCACAAAATCTGTTACTCCTCGCCTGGATGCCTGAATGCAAGACAACTTCCGTCAACTCAACTATAACAAGTCCGCCATGTTAGTCATTGGACCCAAATCCCTCACCGAGCCCATGCAAAACCTCCACCTATCTATCTTCAACCTGACCCCATCCCCACACATCCAGAACCTCGGAGTCACATTTGACAGCAACTTGTCCTTCGAAAACCCACATTAAGAACATCACTAAATCTGCTTTTTTCCATCTAAAAAAACATAGCTTGCCTCTCCCCCTTGCTGTTCTTCTCTGCCGCCGAAACCTTAATTCACGCCTCCATCACATCCCGACTTGACTACAGCAACAGCATTCTCTACGGCTTACCCTCCAAACTGCTTAACAAATTACAATACATCCAGAACTCTGCAGCACGGCTTCTCACACACTCCCGACTCCGAGACCACATTACTCCTGTCCTCCAAAACCTCCACTGGCTTCCTATTACACATCGCATACAGTTCAAAGTCCTCTTCCTCACCTTCAAAGCTCTCCATAACCAGGCCCCCTCCTACCTTTTGGAGCTACTCAACGATCACACTCATTCTCGTAACCTTCGCTCTGCAGACGCCAACTTTCGATGTCCACCTGTCAGGACAAAGCATCGAACCTGGGCTGACCGAGCCTTCGCTGTATCGGCCCCTTCCCTCTGGAACTCCCTACCAAAACCCATCAGACACTGTACAGACCTGGTAACATTCAAGTCTCTCCTCAAAACCCATCTTTTCAAATCTGCTTATGGCCTCTAAATGCTGTTATCTCACCCACATATGTGCTTAACTGTTCCTTTTATTATTATTTTTCATTCGCGTCTACCGAAGTAATTTTAACATTTTGTGATTGTATGTATGTGTTTTCAATGTAAATTGTAAACCTTTCAATTTTATATAAAGCGACTGAGTATCTTTATAAGCACACTATGAATAAAATCTATTATTATAATTCTTTTTTTTTTGTCTTAAACTCCTGTTCCACAGGTAATTGAACCTCATGGCATTGACAGACCCCAGCTGTGGGATCTTACGGTTGCCAGCCAGCAAAGGGAAGCATAGATGCAGACTTCCATAATTTAACGGAACCTCTATTTGCAAAACAAACCGACAACCAAGGCCCCACACAAACTAAACTAAATACTCCTACTCTAAACATAAAAACCAATTCCAAGTGATAATGATTTAACCTAAACACTACTAAACCCCAAACTAAAACTTGATGTAAATAAACAACTTCAACATAAAAGTCCCAAAATAAAAGTCCTACACACTACAGACCTCTAGCAGCTGAACGATTTTGTAATTTGAGTATTTCATTAATTAATTTTTTATAAATGTACAAAACACTGGAAACACCTGTTTTTGCTTTGTGGTTGTGGAGTATTTTGTGATGACTGATAACAGAAAATGTTAATTTAACCAATTGGAAGGAATCCCAGAACTTTCCAAATGTACTGTATGTCACTGGGCTATGGGAGGACACCAGAGTGCCTAGAGTGCACAGAAACCCACAAAGGAGAACATAAAATCTGGATCATCCAGCCTCGGATGGTTTAGCTGTGAGGCCACCATGTCACCAAAGCCCCTGAAAATGACACCATTTGTTATGTTTATTGTTTTGAATGTGATTAAATTTGCAGAATACCCCCTTTAATTTGAAGATATTTATATCTGAAGCATATAGTAGTCCCAGCCCTTTTAGTCTCTAAGTTTTTCTATGAAGTTATTTAAAAATATTATATTCCTATATATTTCTAAGGAATTTGAAGTAAAATGTGGGATGCAATATGACAGTTAAGGATATAAAATGTAAAAAATGTAAGAATATTCAAAGACAATAAATTTTCCCTTTTCTTGTAAAGTTACTGTTTTGGAAAAATGAGGTTTGATCGCAAGAGCAATGATAAAATGAAACGTCTGCTGTTATATTGATCTTCTCTTTCATGTACTACAAATTAAGATTGAGAGAGAAACTTGTCAACACACCAAAAATGTTAATACTGTAACTTATGGTGCAATGCAGAAAATGCTATCAACTTTACTATAATTACTTGATTTTTTATTTTATCAGCTTTAAAGCTTGAAATAATTGATGTGTAAACAGCAAACACTTTCATTTTGTTGAATGAATTGTGTTTACAGAAATACATAATTGTTTTCTTTTTAATAAGAAGACTCCTGAAGCCAAGATCTTAATTCCACAGAGCTCTAAATGGCACTAAAAGCATTGTACCCAGTTAAAATGATTAAAATGCTAAGCCTATTAGGATGTAATTTACAAGAAACATGGACCATTAAATTACATGGGAACACAACAAAGTAAAAGAGCCTTTGAAACCATCCATATTTTTCAGCTCATGGAAATATTCTCGAAGAAATAGCTCCCCTCAGTGGCCAGAAGGCCTTTCTGCAGAAGTGTTTATCATTTCTGCATGATGTCATCAATTCACCCTTCCATTCCCAGAAGACAAAAAGTGTGCGGCAGGCAGGGATGTGGTTAAGTGTCTGTAATTTTAAACTTAAGTGATCCCTTATAGTTAAGTGTGAGTTTTTTTCTCTGTATTTAACTCAGTCACTTAGTGACGCAGTGGGCTCCCACCAAAAGGAAGCACCCAGGGATTGGTACCACTAGCAGTACTGGGATTCAAACCAACAGCCTTCTGAGTGCAGGGGCAATTCCCTAACCACAAGGCAGAGGCGCCGCCAGATAATATTGCTGCCCCAAGTCAGTGCTGGGCCCCTAGAATCATTCTAACCTTTCCCCCACTGGCGGCGCCCCTGCCACTAGGCCACCAACTTTAAAGCTTTAAACACCCATTCCTCTCAGAGTCTCTCTTCTTTTTTTATCAACAGTGGGTTGTTAAAAACCACAAGACAAGTGTGTTTCTAAAAAGACCTTCTAGGAACTTCTATCATTTTGGTTCACTAGTTATCAGTTGGTTTTTAATCTAAAGAAAAAAGTTTTTCTATCACCCCAGTTCTACCTGTCCTCTCTCTGACCACCTACATTCAAATGTGTCACAAAGAATATTTCCAAATAACCTCCCAGCATCAGTCTGAAATACATTCATAATTACTGGATCAGCTTTGGTTATGTGTATTGAAGGTATAAAGATTGACCATTTAAAATTGTGACCAACAAGAGGCTGCTGCAACCAACTTTCCTGAGGCATAGTTTCAAGTATTGCAGCTTCCCTGATGGTCAACATCTTGTTGTTGCATCTACACTGGTTCAGAATCCTGTAGTGGATGCCTGTTTTCTCTTAACCATTCAGATGATTGTAATGATGCATGCACATATTATTTGGCATGTGCTGCTATTTTCTTTGGTATAAGCAGGTAAATGTAGTAATACATTGATGTAATTTACAGTAATACATTTAAAGAATGTATTTAAGAAGAACAAAATGAAAAACCCAAGAACTCTCAGAGAAAGACTTGAGAGACAGCCACACAAGATGCACCATAGGGCAGCAGCCAATCAGCAGCAAGGAGAAATAAATAACTGTCTCGGATTCTGAGGACTGTAGTATTTCACCATCCCATCTTTGTGTTCTCTGGACTGTACAAAAA
>JBBMFX010000001.1:40026581-40039530 GCA_037832545.1 Rhabdalestes septentrionalis | reverse complement strand
CAAAGAAAGATCATGCAGAAAACTCACATAGAAGGAGATACTACATTGAGAGCTGGCCTGATGGGACTCAAATGAAATCCAGTGGAATGAGCAGAAGAAGAGAATCCATAAATGAGGAGCAGGAAGACTAAAAGAAGGGTTCCTTTCTATGTATTCACACATGTCCTCTAATTTCTTTCCAGATGGCAGTGTATGTTCAAAAAGGAATGAATTTCACAGATATGCACACACAGATAAGCAGAAATCTACCCTCTCCCATTGTTTTCAGGGCCTCAGAATTTTACAATTGCAGCAATTAGTGGCATAAAGATACTGTCACACAATACTTCAAAATATTAGGCCTTCACTTATGAAAACTCCCAGAACATCAGAGCTCATATTCTGGAGGCTGTTTGCATGACTTCCCAGCTTCATATCAGTTTATAAGCCTTCACAGAAATAACAAAGACCAAGAACGAATTCTGACACCCCTTGTAGCCAGATATTATAGCCTCAATAAGCTAATAATAATGAACATAATAACCAACTAGTTTTGAGAATAGATTTTATTTACAAGCAGAATTATAAAAGAACAATGTCCACAGAAAAGTTAAAATTTTTATGTTATAAAAAGTATATTGGAGCAAATTAGAGAAAATGTACACACCCTTCAATTTTCTTCCCCACAAATAAGTGAGAAAACTTAGTGCAAAGTAGCTAAAATGACAGTCAGTGGGAAGAGGTAGTGCCAGTAAAGAAGCTTTCCCAGAATTAGTCATTCTCTCCTCTCTAGTAGAACAAATGGCCTTAATCCCACCTAGGCCTGCTAATCCATAATCCCGTTGGTTTCTTTCCTCAGGTCTTTTATTCACGCTGCAAGGCCTGACCAACAATGCACAGGTCTGGATGTGAGGCAGAGCGATTTGATCCTCTGAGCTCGGTCTGCTCGCTCCATGCCTCAACCTCTCCGCTGGGACCATCCTCCAGCCTATAAGAAGAAAGCAAAAATAATCATTATTATAATATTAGCATAGACAGAAATGTAAAGACAGTGATCTGAAGGTTGTTGGCTTTGGTCAGCAATGAGAATAATGATTACTTCTATTTGAGTAAACACATGTACACAGCCCTTTTCATATTATGCATTCATAATTTTGAACACTTTGCCATATTAAGTCATTGGTTTGGATTCTTTAGTTTAGACTGATACTCAGGCTGTTGGCATGCATACAATATTTATCTTAATATTAAACTTACATGAACATTTATCACTAGAAGGGCTGAGGGTGTCAAACTGATGCAAATCAAAGAAATTCAAACCTATTTCTCCTTTAAGATCTTGCTGCAAATATAAATAAAAAATAGTTTTTATAATTCTTGGCTAAAACGTGGTAACACAAACTAAATTGCTGGTGAAATTAGTATGGTACATCAGTATTTACCAAAATGGCTGCGAACATCAATTGACGTAATGTCAGAATCAGAATCACATCTATTGGCCAAGTGTGTGAGAGAACACATACAAGCAATTTGATACAGGGAATATACTGAGCAATATAATATACAACAATGAATCTATTAATATATTAATGTTTGTGTATGTACGTGGGTAAAATGTATAAATAAACATGCAAATGAATTATGCTACAGTAAATTAATCTACAGTAAACTTATTTAAGATAGCACAATACTGTAACTATGTGTTCACTGTTTATTTACAATACAAAGTGACCTATAAAATATAATAGGTTTATAAAGACTAAAAACATTTTAGTACAAACAATACTTCTATACATTTGTTGACGTTTATCTTTATACATCCATATTATGTATTCATATTGAAGATTGTACATTATTATTTATGATATTGCTCAGTATATTTTTAATTGGATCTTTACATATTGTTGCGATTCTGATTCTGATATAGCGACTGATGCTGAATGAAGGGCTCTGGGTCCAAAGCCCACTGGACACTGGCTGTGCCTGCTGTGTGGATGTCTTTTCGCCGGCTACAGGATTAAACTCATATCAAGAAGCATCTTGTGCGAAAGTGGGCATTGCGTCAATTGATGCACTCAGCCGTTCTAGGAATAGACAATTGTCAGCCTTTCTAATGTTGTATTATTCTTCCCTAGGAGCATTTTATATTCCACATGCCAACAACACAGAAGGTGAAAAATTACATTTTAAAATGATTTACCAATTTCAGACTGAAATATATGCTGTATACCTCTTTATTTTTCCCATTACTCCTGCTGCTGTTCTCTTTGAGCAGACTGGCATTCCTCATTTTTAGGTCTAAATTTGTGCAAGTAAACAAGTTTGTCTGCATACCTTCCCTGTGAATCATCTCAACGGAAACGGTAAAGACAACTTTCAGGCATTGCTCTATTTTCTGATTGTTGCCAACAAAGTTGCCCTTTGACTGCTTGTTCTACTTCTGTATATTTTATATTTATTTAGATTTTTCTTTTTTTCTGTTTGAAGTTTGTTCTGTAGATTACCCATAGATTTTGAACACATTGTTAAATGCATTTTCACAATGTAAAGCAAAGTTTTGGACTATACATGTTGCTTACATTTTGCTTGCCCATTATACAATTAAAGAATGTTCTTTAGTTTCACCAGCAGTCCATTACAGGAATGGTCTTGGTGCAATAAAGCAGTAACTGAAATTATAGAATCAAATCCTAAATTAAATATTTCAACCATTACTATTTACATCAAATTTGATTTTAATAGCAATATCAAGTATTTCTGGTACTCACTGTGTGGCAGTAAAGTTGAAAATTAATTTGCATTTGTGATGTGATGACTTGAAATAATGCATAATTTATTATCATCACCAACATCTTAAATGCAAATAGGTTCATGAATAACAAATACATGCTTGGCAGGTACATACCAGGTAATCCATGGACAGGTAAACAAATTCTCAACCATTCTTTGAAAACAACCAAATTCTTGCTTGTTACACAGCAGTTAATTCTATACAAGCATGCCCCAAGGAAGACATTCATATATAGAGAAGGGGGCTTCTTAAAACAGTTATGAGAGTTTTGGTGCTGCCATCTACAGAGCGAGTCTTTAGTGATCATTTTATACCAGTCTTTCATGTATCTGATGGCTAGAAAACTATTGATTCTGAAGTATGACAGCATTAGGCCACAACCGCATTGATTATTTTGCTTTATGCTATAGAGCACTGTTTGAAAATCTGAAGTGACAGTGAAACCCTTGCTGTATGAAATGATGAGATCCTTTCAGCAGTTGCAATTTAATCAGACATTACATGGGGAAAATGAAAGGCATAATGAACTCACCCTTGTGTACTAATCGCTGGCTCACTTCCACACATCTGTGCAACAGATACAACTGATGCCCTAGGTGGAAAGCTGAGACTGGGTCTCCTGTCAGACTGGCTACGCCGAATGAATGGCTGGGGCCCTCGAACAGACACAGGCAACCTGCCACGCTCACCCCAGGGGCGAGGGAGAATGCTGCTACCAGAGGAGGCCCATGACTGTGGGGGCTTGGGCACAGGAAACGGCTGTGCCTCAAACAACGATGGTGAAGCTGGACAAAATACTGAACGAATGTTGCTAAACACTCTTGAATTGGATTCCTCATTACTGCTCTCTCGAGTCCATCTCTGCACTTTGGGTGAGGCAGGGGGAGACGGCGCTTTAAAGGGGAAGGAGACTGCAGACGCAGAACTTATGGAGCTTGGAGTGACCTGTTGTCGAGAGGCAGGAGTTGAAGGAAGTGTTCGATGGCCAGTTGGTGGGGGAGTAGGCAGCTTACGAATTACTGGTGGACTTGAAGAGCTGGGGTAAACCGATTGCTTTTTAAAGACAGGGGGACTGGGCAATTTCCTTTGCAAAACAGGTGTAGAAGGTAGCATGCGGGTTTTGGAAACCAGCGGAGTTGCAGGGGGTTGACTTTCAGCACCTGGAGTGGAACGCACTGTTTCAGGGGTGCTTTTGCCACCATCATTTCTGTCCACACTGCTTTGAGAAACACAGGATTTGATGTTGCTAATTTCACCTGCGGTTTTCTCTGTTGGAGAGTCAGTGGAGTGCCGTAAGTGGATGATTTTTCGGGCTTGCTTGTAGAGGGAGGCAGCTTCATCATTCTCCAGGTCTGCCTCATGTTTAGAATCAAGTTGAGAGTTTTGAACACCTTTATTGGGGTCTTGGGGAGCAGCACGTGCAGGCGACATACTAAGAGAGCTTCTTCGCACAGTGCCTTTGCTAGGTAGTACCGCAACAGACTGCACTGAAGCACGAAGTCTTTGAGACATGCTAGTCTTCTTTGGAAGGGTTGAACGGCCTCTCCTGGGTGTGCTTTCATCTGTTTTGCCAAAATCTACATTTTCAAAAGAATTGTCCATGAGGACCTCTGGAGGAGGTGGTGGTAGGTTGTCCAGGTCAAGATTGTCCATCCTCTCAGACGTTCTTGATTCCCCTTGGTTCAAGTAGCTATTTCCAGTGTATGAAATTATATCTACACCACCTAAACCTGGAATGATGGGAACCCCACATTTCCTGACCCCTTTAAGTGGTCCAAGCACCTTTGCGCTTTCAATATGTCTACCGTCCTCCATTCCTTGAGTGAAAGTGTCAATCAGTTTTTTGACAGAGTTCCCTCTCATTCCTAACGGTTGTCGAGGTGATAGTGGTGGACTCGGAGGGGGTGTTGCCTTTATGGGTCCCTTAACTGTTGTGTCCCTTTTCTTCTTTTCCTCCTCCCTTCCTTTCAGATCCTCTTGATTTCCCATTACCTTTTTTGTACTGAGATTGTTTCTCTGACTATTTGGTGAAGCAAGACTTTTGTTTAAAGGATGCAATGGCCCAGGTGTTGTAATTGAGCCAGCCGTTGTTTCCTGTCCTTGCAATGGCTTAGAAATGTTTTTCCTCATATTTCCATCGAACCGGACCTTTCGAATTTTCTCCAACCTCTGACTCAGTTCCTTTTGTGTCCTTTGAAGTTCAATCATCGTAGGGTCTTCAGCTTTACTACGGAAAGATTCTGCTGATTTGGAACGACATTGTTTAGGGACTGCAGTTTTCTTCTTTGGTGCTTGAGCAGTAGCGGTTTGTGGTCTGTTAGGGCTTTTCTCTCCTTCTTCTTTCCACTGCCTGTCACCAGTTTTGGAGGTTCCAGCCTTAATTCTCATTGCTGTGTTTTGAGAAGACACAAAATTAATTCGCCCACTAATTGCATCTTTCATCTTTAATGTCATTTCTACATTTTGTGGATTCTCTATTCGCTTTGCAGGTAAGCGGCATGGTTGGTGACCAGGAGGAGAAGAACTTGATCTCTTCGTGGTTTTACCCTTGCAATGATCGTCCTCACTGGTCTTTCCTTTCTCCTCCTCTTCTTCATCTTCATCCTCTTCTTCCTCACCATCATCCAAGGAGGCAGAGCCAAGCAACGATTCTGTGTCTTTGAATCCTGCACCCACAATAGTACACGTTGAGTCTATGGAAGTTTGAGAGCTGCTCTTTCTCATTTTTCTAGTAAGTAAGGGTTTAGAAGAGCCCCGGTTAACTGGTGTAGAGTTTCCAGAGCTGCAAAGAATTGTACGATTGGATGCGGTTGACTCACAACTTTCCCTGCGGTGGCGCTGCCGGTCTGATCCTGCCAGTGACTCACTTTCCACCCCAATGCCACTGTCTTCGCTAAACAATGCTGAGTCCTCTGGTCCAGGTCTCCGCATCGAAGACGCTTCAATCCTCGTCAGTAACTGCATTAGCCTAGCCTCAGCTCCACGTTTAGCTTTCAGTTTCTCCTCCAGGACTTCAGATACAGATGAAAAATATTCCACTGCCTCCTCAAGGGCTGTGTCTCCAATTCCATTCACCGACTGCCCCACAAGACGCATCCTCTGAACAGTGTACTGTAGAAGTTGTTGCAGCAAATCAGGCGGGGGTTCAGTGGAAGGAGGCCTGCTTTTGTTAGAGCTGGATGAGGAAAGATTTTTCATATTGCAAGGCCAAGCCAAATGTTCCCCATTCTCTTTCAATAGATGCTCTCCTTCTTCAACCATTTCCTCAAGCCCTTTGTTTATCTCCCCATAACGTAGGACCATAAATGCCACCATGGGTTGCAAAGAAATTTGGGTCTGGGCTGCATGATCAAGTAAACTCAAAAGAGTTTCATATTTGGCGATGCTTGGGTTGAGATATCCGTATGCTGCTTGATGGGCTTTAACAAGAGGCTCTGGAAAGTCCACTTTTTCCTCAACAGCTGATTTTTTCCCCTTCTCTTTCTTTTTGCTTGGCTTTTCACTTTTAGGACCCTTCTTTGACTTCTTTGTCCCCTTTTTGTCATCTTGCTTTTCATCTTGTTTCTCTTTTGCTTGCGATAACAAATTAATTGTTATCTCTTGGGTGCCCAGTTTGTCAGAGGTTATCGTTGCCACTGCTGGTTCGGCTACGAGCTGTTTCTTTCTGACAGAAACAGAATTTGTACCTCCACAATCACTCCATTTGTTTTCAATTGCTGCCTTTTCACAAGCTTCTCCATCTGTCTCACCAACACCAGCGCTTCCACTTGCTCCGTCATCAGACTGCGAGTCCCCTGGACTTTCCTTGGTTGCAGGCAACAGTGTTTTCCCTCTCCTGAACGGTCCATGTGTGCCACTGAAGTTATTTCCCCTCGATGGGGAACAGCCCATTTCAGATGCAACCTCTATTTACAAATAGAGGTTGGGAAATGTGTATTTATGAAATGTATTTTCAAAATGTAAGTATAGAATCCAGCAAGGACAAATAGGCGAGGAGCTCCATCAGAGATAAGAAGGGTTGAGAGCCTTACCCGACAGCTGCACTTGTCATTTTCAGATGGCCAATCACTGAGCACATTTCTGTGCTTGAGAGTCTGAATGTGTCCTTGAAAATTACTGCTAAACAGAAGAAGAGAACACCCTCAAGTATCACATGGCACAGTGACTTGTCTTATAATCCAGAAAAATATGATTGAAAATATTGATTAAAACAGACTTCTTCCATATTGAAGTGGCAGTATCGAGTAGTTTGTGAAACAAGACAGTGTCCTTCTGTACCTTGAGGAGGGTGAGCAGCTGAAAGGATTAGAGAGGATTTGAGCGAGGCCCCAGCATGCACATATGTCACGTTAGAGCAAATAAAACTCACACACTTGCAAGACCTTAAGCTCATTAAGGTAATCAAGACTGTTTCGGGTGGCTTTTTATAGTCCCAACAATGTCTCCTTATTGGTCCCTTTCATAATACTCAGGTAATTGAGTTGCTAAATTAAATCACTGCTTGAAAACAAGGCCTCAGTGCCATGGTTTATGCATTCTTCTTTTCTTAGGTGGCTCTGGTGAAGTGGTCAAAACAAAACTAAACACTGGAATTTGTGCATAATTTTCTTTAATATGTAATTATCACCCAAATTCTTTCCGTATAACTGACTGAATGGTGAACACAGTGACACAAGAAGTACTACAGCTTTCCCCAATACTGTGCCAACCCTGAATACTTACACTAAGCCAGGTGTAGCATGTGCTGTGCTAAGGAAACCTACTACAGCGTGTAGCTTGGATTTAAGGGACGAGGCTGCTTTGAATATCATTGCTCCTCCTGCCCTATTGTGTTTGTAGTATTTTCCTATTTGCTTAAATGGATGTCTTCAATCCGAGCAAGAAATTCAATTTTTGTGAAGTCAGTCATAATGCAATTGTTTGTAGATTTGGTTGATGTGCCATTCAGTTAAATTGTTTTTATTCATACTATATAAATAAATTAATGGAAATGACATTTCTGCTCTTACTAGGACACCTGTCAGATGATGCATTTTATATTGTGGAAGGTGATATGGAGCTTATGCTCCCCTAGTGAGAGGGTTATTCTGTTTGTGGGTAAAGGCCAAGGTATTGAGGATGAGCAGCAAGGAATTAATGTAATCTCTTTCCCTATCATCTCAGGCACTGGGAGAAAGCATATAAACATAATGTGCTTGAATGTTACTCATGTACAGAACTTTACCAAGATTACTTTTTACTTATCTTTTACTTACACAAAATTAATGTCATTTATACATTTGAAAAAATGAACAGGAGATGCAGGATGTAAGCAAACAATGTCTTTTCAGCAAAGCTCTACAAGAATAAATAAATACTGGCCTTGAGTGACTGTGAACAGTCAAGATAACCTCTGTATTTCAAAGTACATACATATTGTTATTGTTTTAGAAATTTTTTGGTCACAGTTTTGTTATTTAAATGATTAATTCAGGCAATATAGATGTCTATAAATACTCATAGGTCTTGAGTCTGTTAAATAGAATTTCTCAGAATTCTTCTCCGCGTGGTGGACTGACAGCTACTAGAAATCTTTCTTTCTAAAATGCATGCAGGTGCTTTTGTGCTGCAAACGCTAATGGTATTTGAGTCCATGGAGGTCTGTGATGGTGAGATGTTGAGACTAGTATTTGACCAGTTGGACCCTATCCCAGAAGAGACTGAGGGTCTTGAGTCGAGTGACGTTCTGGTACATGCTTGTGCAATATAAGCTTCCATAGTAACCTCATCCTTCTTTTTGCAAAGGGCCATGTACCATTTAGGCATAAATTGGCAGAATATTATACCATATGCCGAAACCAAGATTGCTGCTGCTTGGATCGAGTAGCGCTCTGGAATCTTAGTTGCATATATTGGTGTGAAACAGACCCATACAAACAAATAAATCAGCATACTGAGGATTATGTGTCCAGTCTCGTTGAAGCGCTGAGGAACCTTTCTACCTTTAAAAGCCACTGCAAAGCAGATGAGTGCAAGTAGTGCAATGTAAGAAAGCATGAAGGCAAAACCTATGCCAGAGCCTTCGTTACACTGAAGAACAATAGTCATGGTCTGGTTGGACTCCACAGCCTCCATGGCAGGAGAATCAAAGATCAGCCAGAGGATGCAGATAGGGACCTCAACAAAAGTGCCACAGGTGATAATTACAAGAGGCTTGTAAAACTTCTTGACATTGTGCTGACGGTATCCAGGAAGGAATGCTACAAAGGTCCTCAGGGCTTTTACCAGGATGCATGAGACAGTGAGCGAGAACCCTAAACCGTATATCACCTGACGTGCCCTACATATGTGGTTATTGGGCTTGCCAATGAAGAGTATGACACTGGTATAGCTAAGTGCTAAACCTACCATAATAAGAACAAACATGTAGCCCCCAGCCTGTTTAATGACAGGACTCCCACGATTGAGAAAATAGACAATCAGGTTAATAAACAGAAAGAGAAACCCCATTAGTATAAATGTCAGAAGTACGATGGCTCTGGGCTCATTCCACTTCCAATAGACTTCTGTCTTTGGCTCGCAATGCATCCATCCTTTCAGGGACCATGTCCCATTTTCACATTTGAGGCAGTTTGAAAGATCTGTAACAAAACCAAGATTTAGTACTTCAGGGTAAATGATATACGACTGTTTAAAATTCTGGAATCACTGAACATATTACTCATATACATTTCTGAGCACAAAGGTGTGCCTATGAGGTTTAATGCATAAATATTTCATCCTGAAGTATGACAAAGTGTCATACTCACTGGTGTCATTGGAGTAGGTTCCTTCTAGACACTCTGTACAGTTATGGCAACAAGAAGTTTTTGAAAGTTTTTTTGCCGTGCCAGGAAGACAGATCGCAGAGCACATGGAAATGGGTTTCTAAAATAATAGTTAAGAACTAAATCACTTTATGTTCATGTACAATCTCCTTCAAATGTTTGGGTACACATTTTAATACACAATAACTGTTTATCTGCCAACTGAATCTAATTAGAAAAACACCACAAAACACAAAAAAGGAATCAATGCAAATGTAATCACACTGCATGATTCTCCCTACTTCCATTTGTTCACTTTATACTTACAGTGTTGTCAGGAGTATCCCATTTAATAAGCCTATTAAGACTGATTTTTTCTTGCTCCAAATTGTAGCTCCCAACAACATCAAATTTCCTTTTTCCACTGGATGGGTCTTGGACCCAGTTAATCAGATCATAGCCGTTTATGAAGTTCCCTGATGTGTTAAAGTAGAAGCTCTGACCCTCTGAAGTAAAGTTTATTTTTTTCAGTTTTTGAAGGAGCTGAAAAACAAAATAAGCAGTCCTCAGTATACTCATCCACTTCATTCTACTGAACTAAAAATGTCCAATATCTCGCTTACCTTCCATGGTGGGAAGTCTTTTTCCCCTGGACAAGCTGTCTCATTACACTCTAAAAGCAATTTCAGGGCATGAGCAATGGACAACACAGCCAGCCTCTCTCCATAGGCTGTGCTTATGTTCACTGCTTCTGTTAAGTAGTCCCCATTCTTACCCATCTGCTGGTATTCTTCAATGAATTTGTTCTTAGTGCCTGGAGGAATGGTCAGCTCTTGCAGGTATTCTTTAAAGCCAGGGTTTGGGCCTGTAATGAAACTGAAACCAAAAATATCCCCCACAGTGTTGATTCCCTCCACTTGAGCGATGTTTTGTGATATCGACCAGGCGTCACTAGCTATCCAAACGCGTGATACATTTTTCCTTCCGATAATTTCTACGAAAAGCTTTTTTACCAGCTCTTCCCGAAGGATGAGTAAGACGACATTAGCGTTGGATTTTTCAATTGTATTTGCCACTTCTCTGATCCTAGAGTCAATGTCCTTGTAATCAAGGTGGTGAGGCAGGGTTTCCTCAAAGGCGATGCAGACGTTTTCATCTTCTGCATTCTTGAAGAAGCTATGGAAAGCATCTTCGCCATAATCATCATCCCCATGGACCACACCTACCCAGTCCCACTCGAAGTGAGACATAAGTTTGGCCAGTGCTTTGGTCTGATGAATATCACTGGGCACAGTGCGTAGGAAGGAAGGGTAGCGCAGTCTGTCACTCAAGGTTTCCGCTGAAGAAGTCGTGCTTATCTGTTGAGATGCAATCAGTGAGTTTCAGGTCACTTGAGGAGAATACATTTAAGTAGGGGATTCCCACAGACTAATTCATGAGAATTTCACATAAAACCAAACATATGTCAGGTTTCGGCCATACTAATACTAATACTACCTATTACCTGTGGCACCATGTAGAGGGTCAGGACCCGAGCCACACTGAGAGATACCTCTGAGTAACGTGCTCCAATGATTGCTTTCACTTTGGGCTTTTGGATGAGCTCACACTGCACATTAAGTGTGCCATTGACAGCCAGCATGTTTTCAGTGCTCTGAATGGCCTTTGAGGCATCGCAGCATGTGTCACAGATGTAGTAGCCCAGGCGCACCCCCGGCAGGAAGCTGGATTTATTGATTGTTTCAATGGTGTGAATTGCAGCCAGCATCCTTACAAATGCAACCAAATTAAATCTAGAAAAAGAGAGGGTGATAAAAGCACCAGTATATTAGACAGAATTAACCAAACCAAAAATGTGCTTAATACATTTTGAATAACTCATATTACATGATTTTTCTGAAGTCCAGCAATACAAGTTTAATGGCTTCACTTATAATCGTAAGCATAAGTTTGAATGTACCATCACTTAAATAATGAATTCCCTTACTCCTCTAAGTAAAATAAGTGTAAAACTTATCCTGAGAACACACTTAAATGTTCATTTTACACCAACATTTAATACACAGTTGTTCAATGTTTGTTTAACAGATAAATAAAATAAAATAAATAAAAGGTGACATAACTTGGGAACAGGCCAAATTTTAAGTTTTATTTAATTCTTTATTTTCCATATGTTACATTCACCAAGTAAACAAACTCTGCCCTGAAATGTGCAAACAAACAAAATTGTGTATCATATCCCATAGAAGCATAAAATAATTTGGTTTGTGGCATGAATGTGTTTAAAACTCTAAAGGCTGTTTATTTCAGCTTGTTTTAACGTTTTGGACTGTTGAATAAAGAGCATGTTTTGAAAGTGTGTGTATATACAACTATTTTTATTAAAAGGAAAAAGTGAGAATGAATCAGTTTTCCATTGCATTATGTTTTGAAAGACGGTTTATATAAAATATATAAAGTATTTTGTGTAAAGGAATTAGTGAGGATGGTTCAGTTTTCCATTGCATTCTCGGTGTAATGTTTGTTTTTGAATGTTTTCAAAATACTAGAGGTACATCGCCCTGTCCCAGTGGCTCACTGCCCTGCCCAGGAGGCACAGTGCCCTGCACATTTCCTTTGTGTGTTTTCTGTGCTCCTGACTAACCTGATACTACTAATCAGCGAATTACCCTTCACTGGCCTGACAAAGAAGTGGCCGTCAAAAGCAGGGAAAGCCCAAAACGTGTAAGGCAGTGTGCCCCAGGACCAGAGATGGGAGGAAAAGGTAGCTGAGGAATACAGATAACTCACTCTGAACAGTTGTATCTGTCTGGCTGCTCTCGATGCAGAGTCTCCACTTTAGAGTAGCAGGAGCTGAGAATTCCTATCTGGACATCGCCATCAGCCCAGGCCCCACATCTGTCCATTTCATAATCACACGCAGCACCGAAATCCACCAACAGCACAAGCCCTGAGATCAAGGGCACAACATACATCCATAGCAACATGCTTTGTCGTAAGAGGAGGTTCGGAGATCACATCCAGCACTATGGAACAACAATGTGCCGGTAACTTAGCGGCTCTACTGGTTTTTATTTGAGACAGCAAAAAGGAAAAAACAGTCACGTGCGTCACAATACTTTCAGTTGTGACAATAGACCAACATAACAGCAAATGAGGGCATAGCATGTGTAATGTAATTCAGACTTCCTTGATGGGTTCAAGCAAGTTTTGAGCAATTTGTGTATGAGTAGTATAAGGAAACATGCTAAAAATGCCTTTCAGATGATGGACTTGTGTTAGGGCATTGTTCTCGGAGAGAGAGAGAGAGAGAGAGAGAGGGAGAGGGAGAGGGAGAGGGAGAGAGAGAGAGAGAGAGAGAGAGAGAGAGAGAGAGAGAGAGAGAGAGAGAGAG
>JBBMFX010000001.1:39976102-39996103 GCA_037832545.1 Rhabdalestes septentrionalis | reverse complement strand
CAAAAAAAAACACGTTAATAGTTTTAACGCAATTAACGCTTTACGTCATCTTCCCGGTCAAAATTTTGTGTAAACAGCAGGGGAACCTCAGACAAAATGGCTAATAAAAAGTTGTCCGTGATGTCTTGTGAATGTTTTTTGGCCAATTCTGACTCTGACGGGGAATATTTTCTTTTGGGAAAAAACGCTCGCGTGTCTCCCGGTTCAACTTTGGAGTACAGCTGCACGGCCATGTGAGGCGAAAGTGAACACGAAGCAAAAACACACGTTTATTTCAACACTTTTCCCATCAGGAAAGTGTGTGACAGTGGAGAACTTAGTCATAGTGTCTGTAGGAGAGGTGCTAGTTGAGCTAGAGGCAGCAGGAGAGGGAAAACTGAGCTGGAAGTAGCCACGTTAGCTCTCTCCACACAGACCTCCAGAGGGGCGGAGTCTCAGCGCAGTGGGCGGAGTGTGTGAGAGAGAGCTGGGAGATGTAGTTTATCAAAATTTACAGCTGTCATATACTGTAACCTAATTCCTAGGTTTGGTTCAGTCAGTGAATAAAATGTCATGACCATTGTAGCCCCAGTTATAGGCTTGTATTCAATAATAAATGGTAAAAAAACTGTATAAAAATATAGATTATATGTACATATATTATTTTGCATTATTTATAAATGTGTATGAAGATAAAGATACTTTATATATATATTCATATATATAAAGAATATTTATCTTCATACACATTTATAAACAATACAAAATAGTATATGTACAAATGCTATTTTTATACATTTGTTAACATGTATTATTATATTTATAAATACAAAACCATATTAGGTATACATTATTGTGTATTACATTGCTCAGGATATTTTTCTTTGTGTCTTTACATATTATTGTTGTTTTATACTGTTAAGAAATTCTTTGTATGTGTTCGCTGATTCTGATTATGATTGTGGATTTGTGCCAGCAGGCTGCATGACTAAATGCCCGAACATACTACAGCAATATGTTAAACATACTTTAGAATACAAGTTGTGATTGTATAAGTATTGCATTTATCCTTCTATGTTAAATATGCTGCATCACATGCTGAGTGGATAAGTGTTCATAAAACAACGGCAAACAGTTTTCATCACTTTGGCTCCTGTAACCGAATACCGATACAACTCTGGCAATTTGTGATGCACTGATTAACAAGTAATGACACCCTGCTAGTTTCAGAGAAATCCAGGATCCACCTCAATAAACTGTGTTCGCACGTCTGCTCCTCATATTTCACATTGATTTTTCAACTCAGCACGAAGTGGGCATCGCTATCGGGGGGCTGATGAACTAATTATCATACTGTTATGTGGCTTCAAACTGTCTTGAGTTGCATCATGTGTGCCTATAGAAGAGCCAAATGGTGGGAGGAGTGGGGTGGTCGGGAGGGGTGGGATGGGTGGTGGGGGCTGCAGATAGTGGAACAAAGCAAGGTTTAACTTTCAAAAGTTATTTTGACAGTTTGAGGAGAAAGTGTTCAAATTTCATCAAGCCTGCAGTCATTTATTATTACAAAACATTCTTCACTTTTTAATGCAATTAGGAGGCAGTTAAAAATGAGGAATGTGAGAGCCGGAGAACATGCACATGGACACCAAGCCGCTATTAACTTGCAGTAATTCACTGCATCTGTAAGGAACGTCCGACTCCATTTGATGTTAATGGCTTTGAAGACTGTTGTTATGGCAATTCGCCATTTAGCCAGAGATAATCGCCCAGGTGTCAGAGATTCACGGAAATGAACAAACAGAGTCTTTTTCTTTGCTCAAACTACTCAAACCAGAGATTTTAATTACAAACATAATTCTGCAGAAGGGGACAGGATAAATGAACACAGAGACAGCAAAGTCTGCCTCCCCGTCCTGACCTATTCCGTCTTCCTCATACGAAACATCATATCTTATACCCTGTCCTACGTAATCTCTAGAAGACGTCCCATCAGGAGGTGTCCAGACCTAATTGGAAAAAGTTATTGTCACTAATGCAGACTGAGCAGGACGTCACCTCTCGCACAATCTCAATCTCCATGGTAACCCCAAATCTCCTGTTTACCAGAGACGGCCTTCGAGAGGTTTTGCGCAGGACAGGGAGTTAACAGATAAACATTAGAACATATTTTGACTTCCATGACATTATCATATCAACAGAGACATGACCCTGTAGAGACTGCGAGCCTCAGAAACTCAGGATATAAATGAATGAAACAGTGAAAGGGATACAGAATAAGACACTCATTCAAAAGGAATTAATCACATATAAAATAAATGCTGATTTTTCCACGACACTGTACAGATGGTGCACTGCATACTCCTATCAATTCTTTTCCTTTGGAGGAGTTCTTCATTTTAAGTCTGGCTGATTTGTTTTTCAGAGGGTCTGTTGTGGTGTTCAGAAGCTTCAAGCCTTCTTGGTTCAGTGTTGCACAGGTTACTGGCAGCACCGCATTATACAAAAAAAATATTGCACTTAAATAATCAATTCAGATAACAGTTGTTGCAGATTCTAAAACTGAGGTTTCTTTAATATCTATACTCTCAACCTGCCTTATCTGGTTTCAACCCACACCAAGCCATGTAGGGTGGAGGAGAAATGTTTTTTAAATACCAAACTATTAAAAGACTCCACTTTTGTTTTCACAAGGCCATAGATTTAGGGAAAAAAGCAGTCATGCTGAAAAAAGTGATACTGAGTCCTTCAAACACATTATTTGCACCAATATGGCTCATTATTCCAGATACAGGCATTTATTAATTCGGTGCCAATATTCGAATCAGCTACCCCCAGTAGATGTGAAGACATTGAGTATTTAAAGGGGTAATTATATTTTCAATTAACTAAAATAGTAGGTGGTATCTTCAGTCATATGGGGAACAAGTTTGTCTGGCATCCTACAAAGTTTGGTGAGGTTAAGAATATAATGTTAATACTATAATTGCCCAAACATTACATAAACATAAACTTCTTTTTTTAAGCAAACTATGGGACCCAAACATAATATAGAAAATTGAGACAGTGCTGCCTCCATTTCCTGGCTGGGAATGAGCCAATACTCCAATTGACAGGGAATGACCCAATACTCAATAAAAATGCATCATTTATACTAGGGTGGAACAATAATAGCAGAGGCTCTCAATCCTGGAGTGCCACTGCCCCGCACATTCTAGAGATTCCTCTGCTCCCAACACACCTGATGCAACATGTGAACTCGTTTTCAAGCCCCTCCTAATGTGAACTCAGGATAAAAACATGAGATATGGCCAAGGATTCCAGGATAACTTTAGAGAACCACTGGGTTATAATGGCATCCAGAAAAGTAGCCAAAGAAAAGGCTATTTTAAAAAGACATCAAAAAAGAAAGCTCAGCGTGTTGTCCATAGTTCAGCTCTGTGTCCAAAACCATGTAGATAGCTCCCTCCCCCCCCCCGCCCCCCCAAAAAATTGAGAATGGTAAGATGGTGAAATTTGATGCACTGGGAATAGAGATTAAAATCCTTGAAGTAACGTTCCCTGCCTTTCTGTTTCTTGTCGTCTTCAATTTTCCTTTCATGTTTGTCTCCATTTTTCTTTAATGGTGGCTACCTTTCAGACTACAAGCCTTCTAAAGAGGCTGCCCTTATCTCTCTCCAGCTCCATCACTCGGCTTGTTTACAGCACTATTCCTGCAAGAAGGCTCCTCGTCTCCATGTAGCTCTCCATCCAAAAAGCCTGATCTCCATTCAGCACCGCTCTCTTGTTCCGGCGCGGCCGGCGTGCTCCTCCTGCGCTGCCATAGGAGCCATCTCCCTCGGCCCTGAGTGATAAGCGCTGCATTGTCAGGAGCTCTGTGCTTTTTTCCTAATTAACCTTAAGGGCGGCTGGAGAGTCGGAACAGCTAGCTAAGCACCGCTAAACTAATGGAAAGCTCCTATATTGTGAGCAAAAACGGAGATTGGGAAGGGAGCCACTTTTTGCTCATTCACTGCTTTTCATCTTGTCAGTGACTGATCAGTACTCATTTAGCAAACTGACTGGAGCCTTTTTTCCCTTCTCCTCCTCCTCCTCCTCCTCCTCCTCCTTTGCAAACAAGAAGAGACAGATTTTTTTTTTCCAAACCTTTTCTGCTTTCTACTACAGCTGCCCCCTGATAGCTGATCAAACCCATTGACCAAAGAATCAAGTTTTCATTGGTCTATTAGTCTATTAAACTCGACCCAGAAAAGATTCCCACTGATCTTACTAACCTATGTTGGGACCCAAAATGTGTGATCATTTTAAACATGTACAAGACAACCCCAAAAAGGTGAAATGCGAACAAATTACAGTGTTGTATTAAGCTGTAATATAACATAGCTTTATAATGTTACCGATAACTTTCTCACTCAGCTGTGGAAATCTAAATATTTCTGATACTCAAAGACAAAATAATAAATATATTATCTGGGTGTGTATATACAGTACAGGTCAAAAGTTTGGACACACCTTCTAATTCAATGTGTTGTCTTTAATTTCATGACCATTTACATTGGTAGATTCTCACTGAAGGCATCAAAACTATGAGTGAACACTTGTGGAGTTCTGTACTTAACAAAAAAAAGGTGAAATAACTGAAAACATGTTTTATATTCTATGATGAGTGTTAAGAAGCTTTTAATGGTTTTAAAGGTCATTGTGAAATATAAATGAAATTTACCATGTCCTTTATATTATATGACATTTTTTCAAACTTTATTGACACATCTCGTTTTCAAAAGTGTTTCTCTAAGAAATGGTCGACTAAAAGATTCTTTGGGTTAGCCAGAAAAGTTCTGTGACCTCAAGCAAAGATCCGCCTCTGTGGGTTTAAACAATATAAAATGAATTACCGTAAATTTCGGATTATGAGCCGCTACTTTTTTACCCAAATTTTTTTTTTTGGCGGCAAAAACATTTTGCCTCGTAACCAGACCTGGCGCCAGACACGGCTTTGCGGATGGTCCCTTGGGGAGGCAACATATTTTATTGCTTCGTTTCGGGTTGATAGTATAGCGACCCTGGACTAATATTTAATGTTCTGTTAGTATAAACTTGCTAGAGATTAAATAAGCAGCTTGGGGGCGGGGTGTGCATGTGACAGAATGAGAGTGTGCGTGCGTGCGTGCATGTGTGTGTGTGTGTGTGTGTGTAGGAGGTTTTGGCATGTTGTTCGTGCACTGTTCAGTAAAAAAGCAAAAGCAACATTATTTGTGTGTTACCGTTCTGTACATGAGACACATGCGGCTTATAATCCGGTACGGCTTGTACAAGTAAAAAAATTAATTTTCTTTCTAAAATTAGAGCATGCAGCTTTTAATCTGGTGCAATCTGTTGTCTGGAATTTACAGTACTAAAAAGGCAAATGTTCCATTCTTATATGTACTGATTTCACCCTTGTCTGAAATGAATAAAATGTTACACACAAAGATAAGTAGTGCTTAAACATAAGTCCTTCACTCATGAAACTGGAACAGTGTGTGTACATGGAAGATATTGTGACCGGATAAACAGGTTTACCTCACTAATGGGAGTCATCAGAACCTCGCTGATGACCCACCAGCTGAAGCCAATCTGCTGCAGAAAATGCTCAAGTAAAAGTCACACTATAATCTTTATCTCATTCACAACTGATCTTATCCATAGCTCATAACTTCAAACAAGCCACTTCTAAACCAGATAATTGGATGGTTCAAATCAAAAGTCCACAAAAGTGAAAGTAAAACATTTACTTTCACTTTCTTTTGCTTTTGGTTAAATGGCCATGTTTTACTTTCACTTTCACTTTCCTCCAAAATATATATTTAAAAAAATCTGATTTACTTACTGTTGTTCCTCTTACGGATAAGTTCCCCTTCCTTTCTTTGGCATCAGTATTGTGGAGACTGTTGCTCAGGATTTGAGGTATCACTCTTACAACTGAGCCACAGGATCCCACCGCTGGCAACCTTTTTTTTGGAATCTTTTACGTCCAAGAAATAATGCTAAAGGCTCTGATTAGAACCGGTACTCTCCTGGTCTTTGCTGTATTGCTCTTACCACTGAGCCACTGGCTCTCACAGCTAGCATGCAGTTTTTTAATTTGACTTTCAGATGTGGTCTGGTGTTCAAAACATAAAGCTAAAACCTCTGATTAGAACTGCAATCTCCTGGTTTTGGAGGCAGTGCTTTTGCCACTGAGCTACAGCAGCTCCCTGGTAGCATGATGGTTTTTTGGACATATTACTTTCAGATGAAATGTGACATACAAGACATAATGCCAGCTCAGATCCCACAGCCCTCTATTCTTAAAGACAACTGCAACCTAACCAACTTTTTTTTATAATTTACTGTCAGATATGGAAAACAAAATACAGATAAATGAGGTTTGATCCCCCAACCTAGATTCTAGATTCAAGTCTACGGTTTAAACTGGTGGACCATAGAGCCAGGCCAGATGCACCACTTATTTTTGGATATTTACCTTTCAGATGTAGTGTGAAAGACAAGATATTAAAGTAAGACTCCGATTAGAGCCTACATCCTTCTAATCTTAGCTCACACCTAAAGCCAGTGAGCTCTGGGCTTGAAAATTGTCTAACTCATTTAAGATAAATGACTTTAAGATGAAATGTGATGTGCAAGACCTCAGGTTTTTGAAGTCACAGCTTAAACAAGTGAGCTACATGGCTTGACAAGCAATTCTGCTTTTTTCCTATATGCATCTTTCAGATTCATAAATCATCTCATCCTATAGACTGACTTTTAAATGAACAAATATAAAGGTGTCACTGCAGTGAGCCAAAGGCCCAGTGATAAACTTCTCTTAAGGCAGGAAGATTGCTAGCCCATTACCTTCTTGCTCTCATAAACAATCTGTGGTTCTATCTAAGCCCAAATCCTGTGGTAATAAACCTGTGACAGGTCCCTGAAAATCCACATTTCTGCAGGCATTAGCATATTCTCTGCTTTAACCAAATGAATTCAACTTTACAAAGGCCAAACTTCAAAGAAGCCAGCATTTCTAAAGCTGATGACTGCAAATGGCTCAAATCAAGAGTGCATTAGCAATTTCCTCCAGAACACCCAAAAAATATCCTGTTTATGATTCTGAAGCACATGCTGTTGCTCAGGATTTAGACCCATGAGTTCTCAATCTTGGAGCCTGCACTATTTCCACTGAGCCACAGTATCCCACAGCTAGCTTACTTTCAGATGAGATCTGATGTTCAAGACATAATGCTAAAGGCTCTGATTAGAACCTGTACTCTCCTGGTCTTTGAGGTGCTGCGCTTACTACTGAGCCACAGGATCTCAAAATTATTGAATTTCATATGAAGTCTGATGTTCAAGACATAAAGCTAAAGCCTCTGATTAGAACTGCAACCTCCTGGTTTTGGAGGCAAGGCACTTACCACTGAGCTACAGGAGCCCACTGGTAGTATACTTTTTTTTTTTTGACATTTCACTTTCCGATGAAATGTAACATACAGGACATAAAGCCAGATCAGATCTGACAGCCCTCTACTCTTAAGACAACTGCAATCTAACCAACTTTTTTAATGATATTTTACTTTCAGATGAACATGATGCGCAAGACAAAAAGTTAAAGACTTTGATTCGATCTCCTGACCTTCTGTTTTTTAAAACTGTTGCTTAAACTGTGAGCGACACTCATGTCATTTTTTGGATATTTGACTTTCAGATGAAGTGTCACATGCAAGACTAAAAATGTGAGACTTGGGTTTGATCCCAAGACCCCCTTTTTTAAGGCACAGCTTAAATGAGTGACTTGACAAGCAGCACTGCTTTTTTCTCTATATGCATCCTTCAGTTTCCTAAATCATGTCATCCTGAAGAAATATAACACATATAAAGATGTCACTGAAGTGGGCCAATGGACTAATGATAACTGTCCCTTAAGGCAGGAAGCCTGGCTCTCATAAACAATCTGTGGTTCCATCTCAGACCAAATTCCGTGGTACTAAACCTGTGACAGGTTCCTGAAGAACCAGATTTCTGCAGGCATCGGCATTTTCTTCTTTAACCATTTGAATTCAACTCACAAAGACTTTACCGTTCTAGACTCTGGAACAGTGTGTGCATGTGTGCATGGGAGATTTTGTGGCAAATCAACATCACTTTTGTTTCAAACACTTGATACTGTCAGAGAAACAGGTTTACAGCAATAATGGGAGTCTTCAGAACCTCACTTATGTTCCACCAGCTGAAACCAAGCTGCTGCAGAAAATCTACTAATGAAAAGAAACTTTACCTCATCCCCCACTGATCTTATCCAGAGCTCATAAACGAATTGTTCTATTCAGTCTGTACAAGTTTTCTTGTTGTGTCAACAAGAATTCAATGGACCAGCCAGAGCACCAAACTTCCAACAAGCCAGCACTTCTAAACCTGAAAATTGCAGATGACTAAAATCAGTCCGTTAGCAAAAAAAACAGTCCGTTAGCAATTTCCTCCAGAATCAAAAAAGACTCTTCTCTTTATGATCCTGAATCACTTACTGTTGATATTCTTCCTCTTCTTATGGTTAAAACCTGGATCACTTAAGAAAGATCTCATATTAAAGCCTTAGTTTGCCCAATATGGGCTCATTCAGAAGAACTTACCTTGTCATCGTCTAACTAGCTCCCAATCTTCAAGACAAAGCCCCCCCCCAAAAAAAATTGGCCTGTGTGAGACTTGATGGAATATTGGAAAACCCTTTGTCTCTAATAGTGGAGGATAGTGGTTCAAATCTTGCCTAACATAATATGTGTGTGTATTAAAAACATGCAATGGATATGTCTTTGCCTTAAACTAACAACCAATGTTTGAGTATGAAACTTGTTGGTCAAGGGCCACACTACTTTCTACACTAGACAGTCATTAACTTCAGTGAGTCTTAGTGACTGTGGTGTCCATACAGCCAGACAGCTCATTATGTGATGCAGCTTTAATTTAGTCCTTGCACTGCTGTTGAAAGATGTGTCAATTATATCGGGGCAGTAAGTCTCTTGATCAAAGTAATTTTGTCCTGCATGGATGTGGGTATTTCTGAGAATGTGTAATCATCAGTACCAGCAGACAGTTATTAAAAACTGCTTGTGTTTGACCGCGGTTTAGCAGAGACTTGATTCATTACATGGGTAATATATATGATAAACGTGGACACTTACATGCATGCACAAAATGGGCAAACTTCACAGGAAAGTTATATGTCATTTTTCAAAGTTATGCTTAAATATAATAACGATAAAAAAAATATTGGCCTGGCTGATGGCAGGTGCATACATTACGATATTGATCGCTGGCACTGGCCCAGAATTTTTATGGCAGTGCATTGGCAGATGTTGCACTTAAAGGAATGCTAGTGAATTCCTGCCTGAGTTTATTGTATATACTGAGGGGGTAATAGCACACTATGGCTGTTCTGAAAATGATGGGTACTAATACAGTTTATTCACTTTTCTCCCAGGATCCATGGATCTGTGGACTGCCTGTCAGAGCTAACCTCATCCCGACATAGTAACACCTTAACAGGTGAGCTGTTTTTTGTAGCCTGTCCACATCCCCATCACTGTGGTCTCATCGTGGTCTGAAATATAACTAAAATATAACAAAAATGACAAAAATTGCATGTGTGTGTTTTATTTGCTTGTGTATATTATCAAGGAATCCGTCGCAGTTTTAGCACCACTTCAGCCATCACTACACAGCGAGAGCCAAACCGGAGGAATCAAGTTAACCGGTAAGAGACAGAGGGCTACTAATGCATCATAAATTATATTAAAATATGAGCCTACGCTGATTTATAACTGACTTATGTTGCTCAGAAATCTTAAGTGACTTTTCCAGAGTGATGTAAACTACTAAGATAATATTTGCATCACAAGCAATCTTGGATCATAATTAGCATGATAGATCATGTTTGCAGTTTGGTGAAATTATAGTAAGAAGCACCTCCATTCAAATGCACAGGTATGAATGGATGAATAAAGAGAGAAAGAACACCATTTTCCATCTTATAACTTTTATAGAACATGGCTACCCAGGTCTGGAGTTGAGCACACTTGCAATAAATCAGATGCATGGCATTAAAAAAACAAATACATTAAATATCGAAAATGTTCAATAACAAAAGTAGATGTTTCAGTTCCTCTTGTACATAAATGTCAAATGTGTCAAAGACTTACTGTTGCCACACTTATACACTTATTAACAAATGTTTGGGCACCTCTGTGAAACAAAAGAAATAAAACTGAGGCAAGCTATTGTTTTAGATAACATACAATAGTTATAGTCATATGAGTAAAAGCTTGGAGCCCCTACCAGTTGTTAGGTCTCCAAAAAAAGTTTCTTTTTTAGCCTTAATTGACATGTTCAGGTGAAGAACTTTAAGAACTTAAAGGTCATTAAAACTGTCAGCTGATGTAAGTTTCAGACTCTTCCTGGTGCTATAACTCAGCAACCATGTGTTCCTCTAAACCTGACTGAGGATCTGAAAATGAAGCTGAAACTCACAGAGGCGGATTTCTTGACTGTGATTCAGAAAGCACCTCAAAATCCTTCCACCATTAGCCACTTCGAGGACCATAATCTGAAGCTGTTTCTAATACATTCCCCTCAGTAGTACAGAGCCCAAACTTCTGCATATACCATTATTACTGTTAAATGTTTTAATGCATTACTTGTTTATTGGAACTTTCTCTGAACACACATTCAATTTGTAGTAGCATTTAAATGTACTGATAGTTTGAAAGAGGTGTTTAATTCTTTTCACTCTTCTACGTTCAAGAAAAAAGATCATTTGTTCATGGGTGCCCAAACCTTAGCGGCTGGATGTCTTTTTGTTTGAATCCGATCATACACATGTTCAGTGGTTTGTACAAGCACTTCCATTTGAAGATTGACACATGTAAACAAACACATAGAGGCAGAATAATTGAGTGGCTCTGTCTATAATCAGAATCCCCATGTTGTCCTTTTGTCGTCCTTGTCATGTGTTTTGATTCCCCAGCAGCCATTCATCCAGCACGCGGCGTCGCTGGAGCACGCTGAGTTCTGGTTGGGGCTCGCTCAGCTCGTCTGGAGCATCTCCTCGAGGGCCGAGCAGCGTGGGCGGGACCACCAGCTCCTCTGGCTCGGACGGCGCAGTCAAACTGCACCTGGGCATGCAAGTCCTGCTCAGCAGCGCCAACGAGATGGGCACCATCCGCTACCTTGGCACTGCTGACTTTGCCCCTGGCCTGTGGCTGGGCCTGGAGCTGCGCAGTGCAAAGGGGAAGAATGATGGCTCAGTTGGCTCCCGCCGTTACTTCAGCTGCCGGGCTGGGCACGGAGTCCTGGTGCGACCGAGCAGGGTCACCTACCGCGGGATCAACGGAGCCAAGCTAGTGGAAGAAAGCAGCTGAGACAATGAGATCATCTGAAAGAGTGGCTTTCCTCTCCCCGCTCCCATCTGTCTCTCATTCTATCATGCTCTCTTTCTTCTCGTAGCAAACAAGCAGCTCGCTGGCACGCTCGGGCCGCAGCGGAGACGAGTGACGGCACATGCCAAAGCGCAAGATGGAGCACCTTGGAAGCACAAACGACAGGGTTATTAGTCAGCACTGGAGGGTGTGTAAGGTTTACTGTATGTTCTTGATTTGACGTTTGCTATGAAAGTGAGGTATTGAAATGTCACTGAACGTCGTCCCTAGTGTCTGATTGTGATTGTTTGAGATTATAACTTGAAATTTGGGTTCTGAAAGTTTTACGAATAGATGGGCAGTAGCAAGTTTGAAGCACTTTAACAAAATCGATGCGGTTTGAGACAATGACTTTCGGCAAACAAAACTGGCTTTTCGCTAAGATGTTTTTATTCTGTTTTCAAGCAGACAGAATGGCTTCCTATATGTTTCTGAAGATGACAGATGCTGATTATTCTGGAGCCTCTGGCTCGTTTTTTTTTCCTTTATCTTCAAGCTTCACGATGGTGTGCAGCACTTTAGATATCATCTTTCTTCTCTTGATAATATTTTCATCTTGCTGAAAGTGAGGACGAAATATCTTTGCATATAATAGCACTTTAATGCCTATGATTCAAGCTTCTCATATTTTCTCCGAATCCAAACTTGGCTTGGTAGTTCAACAGGAAAACAAATAGTGACTACAGATTCTTTAAGGCTTTTACTCCAGCTTCATTAATGGTTTTATAATGAAAATCTCTGTAGGAGAGAAGACAAATTGAGCCATTCCATCAAACCTGTTGCCATGTCACAATCATGTAGCCCCTCATCTCAGTCATTCTCCTACTTTCCATCTGCTGTAGCACAAGAAAAAGGACTACATAAAAAATAAAGAGGACCATTTTGTGGGCACTTGTAAAGTGATGCTCTGGCAGGGCTTTGAAAAGAGATGTAGCTGTTTAATAACAACAGATAAAAGCCCCAAAATGCCATTGTTATAATAAAAAAATAAAAAAAATAGCACACTATATTTTTGGAACCTGCATGTATTATTATACTATAATTCATTTATGTACAAAAAAGATTTCTATAATTATATATGGAATTTGGTGCATGGGTTTCAGTCCTTTATCAAAATCCAAGTTATTGTCTTACATCTGTTGGTTAATCAGTAAGATAGAAGAAGGAAAATGTTTTCTACTTAACATATATGATCTCATTTGCCAGTTGTCTGTTGCTGTTCCATCATGTTGTTGCACTGAAGGCATCAAAGTACTTGAATCAGTTCAGAAATCTTTAGTGCTTTGTAAGAGAGGTTTGAAAATGTAGCCAGTGTTTTAATAGCAACTGTCGGACAAACGTAACAAAACATTGATAATCTCATTTTAAGCAATAGAACACAATCAGTGTTTTCCAGGTTAACCTGAGTGTTGTTTGGCTCCAACTAGTTTATAAAACATTGGTTCTTTTTTTTTTTTTTTTAAAGAACGCCAGTTTAGTTGCCCTTCTGCCTCAGCTGCCCCTCAAAAGCTGGTGGAGGGTTAATGAGAGGTTCAGGATTTATTGTAGACCTGCTGTCACACTCTCTCTCAATCTGACCAGGCTCAGATAATGTCTCATGGAAATGATTTGAATGGCTTTTAATGAGATAAAATACTCGTATGTGATAGTGGACATTAAATAAGATAATGGTCAGCTGCTGGGTGAAGCAGCTTCATACATTTGACTGGTGCTCAGGGGAATATCACACACAGCACTGGTCAGATTACCCTCAAACACTTAGATTGTGCCATCTGTTGTATAAAATCTGATGAGAATTAGTAACAACATTTGGATATTTGGACCATTTCTGGTTTAAATGATGTGCTACCAAGCCAGCTTAACTAATCAAAACAAGGTGAGTTAGAAAAGTCAAGGGGAAATTTCTCACCATGCCAATATTAACACAATTCTCAAAATCTCTCTTAAGTGTTCTGCAAAGCTTGTCCAATGTTGCAGCAGTTATAAAAGAGTGCATTATTGGGAAGAGCATGGCTCTATCAATCGCAGGTATTAGCGTACATTAGAGCAGACACTTCTTCCTATAGGAGACCTGAGAAGTCTCGGATGCATTTCACCCCGCTAAATCCTGTAACAGCACAGGTATGTACACATAGCTGTGTCACTCGCTTTCCTGCCATTAGTATTTACAGCAATCAGATGTGAAATGGAATGAAAACGAGTTTCGCCTACCTGGGGCCATGAATGGAGAAGAAAATGAGCCCAAACGGATGAAAAAAGTCTTTCCATTCAGGGCGGATGATGTCCTGCATTCGGTAGTGTGGATGATCTGTTCTGTTCTGTTCTGCAGTCTGTTTGGTGTATATTTTAGGGGGGTTTATATGAGCTGGTTGCTTTAGTTACAGAACTGAGCTCTGCGGTTCATTTCTACGTCAAGAACAAAAGGGTTTTTGTCCAACGTTCGGCTTATAAAGATTCTAATAAAAATACATTTCAATTCTGTTGTGTGTTGTATTCATTTCTGCACATAATGCATTAGAGCCTGCATGGATTAATGTATACAGATATTTAAAGCAGGGATTTCAGAGCCCCAGTCGCGCTTAAAGACTTAGCTGGACAACTTTTCAGATCATCTTGACATAGGCCTGGCTTTAGAGTCACTCGGGGCAAGTTAAAAGTCCTTCAGCGATTTAAGGACCACATGCTGCAGTCACTTAAAAGTGAAATTCTTGAAATATTAGAGCAAACATGGATTAGTTTAAGCTGTACTGCGTTTAGGAGCAAAGCCGGTTATTAAATAGTGATTTATTAGAGTTATCTTTTTTTAGATCTCATTTTTGAAATTCAACTTACAGAGGATGAAAAGATACATGGTACAGTTACAACATCTTACAAGTGGCATCACTTCTGTACGGAAATTGACAAAGAAAATAAAAACGTATCTTTATTATGCAATAGAGCTTTTCTCCTCACAGTAATCTGCTTAGCCACCGCCGCATCTTTCAGACGGGCACGTAAAACCTGGCTTCTGACTCCGAGTGATTAAAAAGTCCCGCGACGTTTCTCAACAAACTGGCAAGCGCCGCATGCTCGCCAAATTTCTCTCCCTCTGACTCATCAATCAGTCGCAGCCTCCAAAAAATCCTCCTTCAAACGGGTGAAAAATATCCTCCCCCTTCGCCCTCTTGCCACCACACAGCTGATGTGCGAAGGGGCTTCCTTCCAGCCAGACAGACTGATGCCCTGCAGTGGTGGTCCATTACTTGTAAAGTGCTTTAAGTAAACGTGTGTAAACAGCCTTTTTTAAAATCCTTCAGAGTATCCACCGCAATGTAAAGAAGTAATAAATTCATGAAATACGACTTTTTGTTTTCTTCATATCAAAGCCACTTGTGGAGAAAACATACCATACTTTTTATTTTCCCAAGAGATGAAAACAAGAAAAGAAAAGAAGCGAAGGCCATTCCTTTGCAAAAATCTCTGCCAAGTATGCTCACTGCTACAAAATACCTTTTATGAAATAACAAAATCTGTTATTTGAAGCAGCAGACCGAAGGAATGGAATAAGAAATGGGCTTGGGAGATGGGACATCAGGCCTGTGTAAACGTTAGCATAAGAAATTATAACTGAATGATGTATGCTCCTGGTAAATATGCTTAAAATTAACCATTTATTGAAGTAAAGGGAAACCAAGAGACCAAAGAGCAATAATTAATTTCTCTGTAAATAGGGCCACGGCTCTTATATACACAAAAGCTTCCTCCTGAAGCCACAGGTTAACTGAAAATAGATTGAATGAGAGGGATCAGTTCCTCAACTCCCCTTTGAGTTATATACATACATTTACACCTCTTTCACAAGAGTCACTCAGAAAACCCCGCAGTACTCATACAGCAGTAAAAAGAAGTCCCAGACATGACGTTCTCCTCCACCTGTTCACTCCTCCCCACAGACCCCAAACTACCATGGCAACAGATGACTTTACCTTTCAGCCACCTCAAATATCAGTCCGTTTGTTAAACAGCAGCCATTAGCCATTCATTTAACTCATTGAATTTCAATTCAGTTGAAAACCACCATATTTTAAAAGCCAACCAAGTCTAAGAGCTAACAAAACGATGCATAATGAATGGAGCGGTTTGGCTTATGAAGCACACCCATTAATAATTTACACGGCTTCCAAATAATAAATTAACAAATGAATAAATAAACAAGCAGGCAAGCAAACATCAACAAACTTGATTTTTTTCATTCATTTTTTTTTTTTTTGGTCTCTGAAAATGCTGGACTCCCGCGAAGCTTTTTGCAGGTTAAGTTCGCAAGAAGGACGCGTTCAGTGTTGTAGGACCTCCTGCAGAACTCACAGGGGAAATGCAGAGGAACAGTTCTGCTGTACTTCATGGACTTTGACATGTTTCACTGTTACGCAGGCCCTCAACTGGAAGTCTGGGTGAGAATCCGTCTTGGGTAACGCTTAGGTATTCATAACACTCTGCATGAAGATTGCTCAGCGCTTTCATGGATACTGCACATTCCTTGTACGCGCCTTCATGAAACATTAATTCACCATGTGTGTCATCTGTGAGGGAACTGTGGACTAGACTCGCTTGTCACAAAGACAAAAAAAGTGTGGAAAAGTTCTGTAAAAGTTCAGAAATAGCTTGCATTTCCATTTTATTTGTCATTTAATTTTTTTATTTTGTTTTAAATACAGTTTGCCCGCAGACCAATAGAAAGAGTCAAAACCAAAACAAAATAAAATCCTTTTGTATTGACTAACAAGGAAATTTCCTACTCTTGTAGACCGACTTAATTTGTAATTCGTTCCAACAGCAGTGCTAGTCGGTGAAAGGTTTCTGAACCCTGAATATAAAGTAGATTGCCAGTTAGCATTCATGGATGAATCAGAGAGTCAGTGGTCACAGGAACGGAATGGTCAATTAACCTTTTCGGCTTATTTTGAGAGACGTCTCTCAACACATCACTGTTTTCAGTCAGAGCATTTTAATGACTGCATAATAGTTTCATTATTGATAAGTGAATTGTAATAAGCCATAATGGCCATTTCAAATTCAAATGCAAGTTCAAACTGTGTTAATAAACATGGGAAAAAAATCTACACACTGGAAATGCAAAATGAGATCTGAAAAACGATTTTTCAAAAGGAAACAGAAAACGGCAAGGCAATGGTCTTAAATAGTTTTTTCTCTTACTAAATTTATCTGAAGGCCTTTGTTTTGCAATCTACAGAATGCGTATTATTTTGACCCTCAAAGTCTTTTGTTGTGTTGTTTGTTTAGCAATTCTGTTTCAAAAGTCACAAGTTTAAGAGGTTTCATGTAGGCACTTACAAACGATTAGCAGATTTGAGGAAGGTAGTATTAATCTTCATGTAAAGTGTTGGGAATGCCTATCTCATTGTGATCTAAAAAGTTACCCAGCACTGAAAGCATCTTTATGATCATAAAACAATTGAGGTTCATCCCAGATGTCATTGAGAAGGAGGAGGAGAACATTGCCTTGGCTGGAGAAGCGTGGCGGTGAGCTGAGGTGGGATGGCACAGTGTTTTCTCGAGTGGGCACTGAGGGAGAGAATGAGAAAGAGAGAGAGGGTTAAAGCACTGTGGCATTGTGCCCTTCCATCTTAGGGAGTCTGGAGTCCTGGACTGTTCCCATGGTGACCAGCAGGGGGCGGCCATCCTCGAGGTTGCTGGTCCGGGCCAGCGTGATGGGTCTTTGCTGGCCGGGGAGTTGAGGGGCAGGGGGTGGGGGCGGTTGGGGGGCGGCGGTGGGCTGGGGTCCCGACATCGATATAGACATGGGGGACTCCAGAGGCAGGCCCTGTTCCTGGTAACCGTAGCCGATGTTGCCACAAGGGAAGCGACGCAGTCTATAGAGTGGGACTGGGGGGAGGGCTGCCGAATCCAGCAGGAGAGGCGCAGGGGCTGGTGGAGGAGGTGGGGGTAATAGAGGCCTGCACATGCCTTGTTGCTGCTGTTGCTGCTGCTGTTGTTGTTGCTGGCGCTGTATCTGCTGCTGGTACTGCTGCTGCTTGTGCTGGAGGCCCAGGGCCTCGGCCACAGTCACAGTCCGGCCTGGGTGCTCCTGACCCTCAGCTGAGACCCGCTGCTGCCCCGCCTGGGCCTGCCTCTGGGCCTGCACCTGGGCCTGAGCTTGAGCTTGGGCTTGGGCCTGGGCCTGCTGCCGCTTCTGCTGCTGTTGGAGGAACCAGGAGCCATAGGTAGGGTTCCACAGGTTGGTAGGTTTCCCAGTACGGTTTTCCTTATCACCTGGGTGAGCTTGAGTGAACCCCAAGTTAACGTGGCCTCCATCCTGGGCTGAGGGCGGTGCGATGGAGGCCTTGTTGCAGGCTGGCTGCCCTGTTCCTGAGTGGGGCTGAGTTTGAGCTCCAGCTCCTGCTCCAGCTCCAGCTCCAGCTCCAGCTCCAGCTCCAGCTCCAACTCCAGCTCCAACTCCAGCTCCTGGTTTGCCATCAGCCAGATGGCTACCCATCAGCAGAACCTCAGCAGCCCTCTTGGCCTCTTCAGAGCGGGATGAAAGGGCAGGAGCTGAATCCTCCGCACCCTGCGGAGCAACCAGCAGAGAGGCGGTGGCAGGATCTTCTGGCCGCATGGGTACACGCTCTTCCTCCTCAGACACAGGGCCGTACTCCACAGGCAGAGGCACATTCACCACATCTGGATCCTGAGTCATGCAAAAAGGAGAAAAATGCCACATTCACAGGTAAAGCAACATGCCAAAATATAAAGTTCGGACACACCCTCTCATTCAATGTTTTTTCTTTGTTTTTGTTATTTCATTGTAGATTAATATTGAAAACAAACAAAATTATGAAGGAAAACATGGAATTATGCAGTAAACATGAATTAAACAAACCAGAATAAGTTTTGTAATAAGGTAATAATGAACTCATGTTTCTTTTTGCATTGTTAAGTGGTTAAAAGCCGTAATATGTATTAAAACCATAGTGGAAGCAGATCACTAACAGTGTACCAACCCGGCCATCACAATTGATGAACCTAAACAGATTAAGAAGGCAAGAAATTCCACTAATGAACTCTTGACGAGGAACACCTGTTAATTAAATACCATTCCAGTTCGATTCCTCATGAATCTGACTGACAAAATGGCAAGAGTGTGCAAAGCTGTCATCAGAGCAATAGGTGATGTTCTGAATACTGATCTACAATGAAGCTAATAATAAAAACAAAGAAAATCGATAAAGTAGTGTACTTTGACTAGTAGTGTAAGTATGCACAATATCAATAATACTCATTAATATTTATACAAATTTGGCGTTCCAAAGAATCCCAACAAGAAATCCACTGCTGCACCTGCAAACAGTAGTCAATTCTCTCTAGGATAGTGGAGAAGTTTGGCCTGTCTTCGGGTTGGTGTTGCCAGCTCTGCGTCATTATCCGATATCTGTCCCACACACATGCGCACATCCAGAGATACACACACACATACATACACACACACACACACACACACAAAAGAGTTGACTCATTAAAATTTTGTTTTGTTTATTTGCTCGTTACTGTGTTTTTTCCCCCCATGCCAAACAAGGCTATTTATTGTGCGGGTGATTGCCTTTGGATAGCTGAGAGCAAAGCTAGAAGAAAAAGGCAACCAACTGAGATTTGATTTAATCAAGCCTGTTTTTACACTAATTGCAATTTTCATTTCGGTTGCACACCTCAGCAATGTTTTCATGTACTGTTTACAACCTATCGTGCCCGTTGCTCCACAGAAAGGAGGTGTCATTTGAGGTTTGATTTGTTGAGAGAGGAATCAGTCGCCTCTCTGCATTTGATATGAAACAATGCTCTGAAGCCTCGCCTATACTGGATATAGCTGTGCATTATTAATGCTGAATCAATACCCCCGGCTGATAAAGTTTGCCCTCTGTGCAAATGAGAACAGACAACAAATGGGAATGGTCAGTTACCACTGACAAAACAACGCTGCTTGTGTGGTCATGTGAAAGGAGTATGTTTGTATCCTGTATGGTTAATAGGATTCGCTGGCACACATGAACAGCTGCATTATTTAACCGCTGGCATGGCATGCATTTGCAGCAGTTCAAAAATGAGCTGGGCTCATATTAATAAACAGGTGTGTCATTATGTTTTTAACACTATGTCCTGTTGAAGGCCTGTTTTGTGTTAAAAGGAATGAAAAAATGCAAATACAGTACAGATAATATGGCTCATAACAGGTTAAATCACCCTTTATAATAGTGTGTCATTGTGCCAAGCACACTGTAGATATACTGTTCGTGTACTGGGTCTATCAGGTAATGCTGAAAATACAGTCACTCACACTGGACCAGGGCAGTTCTTTGGAGGGTCCATCCTGCCTCCATTAGTGACAAACTCAAGGACCTCCTGATTGCTGCGGCTGGGGTAGGGCATATAACCCAGAGAGAAAATCTCCCATAGCAACACTCCAAAAGACCTAAAACACAGGATGATGAGACAGAGGGGAGGGGGTGAGAGAGAGATAAGAGAAACATATACATATATGTTTACA
>JBBMFX010000001.1:39940610-39957909 GCA_037832545.1 Rhabdalestes septentrionalis | reverse complement strand
AGAGAGAGAGAGGGGGGGAGAGAGAGAGAGAGAGAGAGAGAGAGAGAGAGAGAGAGAGAGAGAGAGAGAGAGAGAGACAGGGGTAGAGAGAGAGGAAGAGGTAGAGAGAGAGGAAGAGAGATAATTAAACAAACAAAGAAAGAAAAAGAAAGAAAGAAAGAAAGAAAGACAGAAAAAAGAAAGATTAGAGAAAAAAGAGAGTTGTCAGTGAAATATGTTATTTTCAGTGATTGTGATGTACGGTATATGCTTGTGTACACCCACTTCATTTTCTATCTAAACACCGTCTGCAATTTATACTTTGTAGATCAATAACTGATACAGTTTTCTTACTTTCAACATGAAGGAGAAAAGACATCAGATAGATACATAAAATGTATCACAACAATAATTTTAAGTGAAACTTTTACAGGACATGAAAAAATTTTGTAAACCTCATGATGATGTGACTAGAATTTAGCAGATTTCCTGTAGTCAAATCACCACGCAACATTTACATGCTATAAAGGACAGCTGTTGTGTTCAGATGGTGCAAAAAATAAATAAATACACTGATAAATAGATAGACACATCAATAAGAGTTGCAAAATGTTGACATTGACGAGAGTTGTACTTGCTCGGTATACTAAGAAACTCCTGCTAAAAATATTCCCGACAGAGGGAAGAGTCAGCGTACAAATCCACAGTGAAAATAGGGCGCTATATATAAGTTTAACAGAATGAAACCTCTGTGTATAGACGCCTCATGTGCCGGCGCAGAAGATGGAAATAAGCACCCGTGAGCTGGTGCAGGAAGCGGAGTGGAAGAGGAGTTGTGATTAAGGCCTTGTGATGGCCCCTTGCGTTGGCTTCCAGCTGCAGCAAACAGAACACAATGGGGGTGCTGGCCTTTGTAAAGCAAGGCTCTGATAGAACCCCTACCGCATTCACAGCAGGGGACTCCAAAGTTCACTTATTCCACTCGCACACGTAAGCACTCAAACTTTTATAAACACACACACACACACACACATATATTCATGATTATACGTCTATAAACCCACTTTAAAATACGCTAACCTCGATATATTTGCCATTCTAGGATGGAAACAACATCTCTCAAATGAACCATGCACAAATATATACCGCCGCAAAATGACCTGTCTAAATCTGTGAGCACTGGCTCATATCTCACACATCTGATACACTCCCTCAACCCCCCACCACCACATTCCTTTCGTTTCGCACTCCAAAATACATTAGTATTCAATGAGCCCTGCCCATAGGAGGGCACACACAATGTCCTTGAGAAACAGTAAGGCTTATTTCATCCAATCTTTCAAGATGCTCACGCTGACAAGATCATGACCCTCTGCCAGTGAACTTGAAACTGATTTCCCCCAGAACGATCCTCTTTTCTTGTTTTGTGGACGGCTATGGTATATGACGCATTATGACCAGGCCTAAGTGTCTGGTGACTCAGCAATAAACTGGTTCATTTCAATCCGTCAATCATTCTCCAACGGCCAAGTCAAAGTTTCTAATGTAGTTTTACCTGCAGCTCCAGATATGCCATTGTGGCCAGGTATGCTGGGGTCATTGTCCACGGCCTCCTCCTCGCTCTCTGAGTGACCGCTGTAGCCCCGGCCTCCGCCCCCTGCAGCGATGAGCAGAGGAACGTAGATCCCATTCTCCACCTGAAACCATCAGACCACATTACTGCCATACTACTGACGAAGCTCCTAACAATAAAAACATCTAAAACTGCTTTTTGGGGTGCAGGCATTGAAGAACCAATTGTGGCTCCCTAAATAAAGGCATTAAAGTGTCAAGAAGCTTTTTAATGTTGAACATATCTTCACAGTGCATAAAGGTTCTCCACCAATCAAACACCAACCGTAAAAATAATTGTGTCAAAATGGGTTCTTTGGAATAATAGAAGAACCAGGTTTGGATCTTGAAGTCTTTCAATAGAAGGCTCTTCAACATGGTTCTCAAACTGGAGACCATCTGGAGTCAATGATGACCAGTGGTTTGTCACTTCAGTGACACAAGGAACCATGCTGTATCGCAATGGCACAAGGAACCATGCTGTATCGCAATGGCACAAGGAACCGTGCTGTATCGCAATGGCACAAGGAACCGTGCTGTATCGCAATGGCACAAGGAACCATGCTGTATCGCAATGGCACAAGGAACCATGCTGTATCGCAATGGCACAAGGAACCATGCTGTATCGCGACCCTATCATAAATAAAGTGACCTATATCTGAGTTGTACCTACTTTCTGATTGGTTGCAATGTCATCCCAACATGGAAATAGGTCATGGTTTTTCTACTCTCCATGTAAAAAAAACTATGGAGACACAAACTAACACCTGGGAAATCGATGAAGTACAAGCACTACAACCTGTTAGTGCTGAAGATGAATTTCAGGGTGGGTTTTCAATGACACTAACAAATGTATCTTTAACACTGTGAGAATTGTGAAGGTAACAAGTTCGCTGCCTTAGGTTTTCATCACACAGCTAAAGCATGCCGAGAAAAAAAAAAAAAACCCTCAAACAAGACTATAAATAATAAATATAGTTTCCGGACTGCGAGACAATGGAAAATCAAAGCATGCTGCAATTTTTGTGCCATCGCAGGAACAGTTTAGGTACAGCACGGTTCCTGTATGGATGTGGGAAAGTGCCTTTTTTATACTCGTCACTTTGAATCATTGATTTTATAGATTTTTATAGATGTGTCTGTGTGTGTGTGTGTGTGTGTGTGTATCTGTGTGTGTGTGTGTGTGTGTGTGTGAAAGACCTTTCAAATCAAGAGCCACTGAAGATAATTTAGTGTTGACAAATGTTTCTCCAATCGTAATACTATATACTATTAGAGGCTTCACCTTAAAAATGTAGGTTGCACCTCCTCCCCCTCCTCCTCCACCTCTGAGCAGGCTCTTGCTGTCTGGAGGGCCTTTCTGATCCAGACAGATCTGCTGCAGAGGAGGCATAGCCTGCAAGAGAACAGAGAAGAGCAGTGGAAATTCAAAGAAATGTCACATCGCTTAACGCGCTCTGTTTACTGCTGCAGACCACAAGTCTGTTCCAGTTCCTTAAGTCAGTCACTCTCCCCTGTCCAAACAGCATTGTTAGGCAAGTTGTAAAGGTAACTAGACTGCACTTCTGAGAAAAAATGGGAAGAGTAATTGCATGGATGCTCTGAAACCAGTGTATGGAGAGACTCAAACACTGGTTTTATGGCCAAAAAATAGGGTTTGTTTTAAAAAACATTGCAAATACTCCTGATCAAACCAAGACTTGCAATCATATTTCTAGCCTGAAAAGTCTTGTTTTGAGAGTTACATAAAGAGTCAGTATAAATGCAGATTTGTAAGAATATTTAGGTTGTTTTAAGATATTTTCTTTCCTGTTTCAAAACATTTTACCAAGTGTAAATTTAATTTCACTGGTTTCACTGGTAGAGATTTCTTGAAATAGGAACAAATATAGTAAAACAATCTTAATACTCTCACGAATCTGCTCTAATATAGTATACTATTATTCTCAAAACAAGACAATTAATACATTTAGGCTAAATATAAGATTGCAAGTCTTGGTTAGATCTGGAGTTTTTGCAGTGAACAAAACAATATCAAACCGACTGCTGAACCACTGAACTCTGAACTCTCTTACCAAGCCCATTTGTTGGTTAAGGATGGCTGAAAACAGACACAACCTCTCACATAGCCATAAGTCGGAATTGTTGCATAGTTGCTTTCCAGCTTGCAAAGATGTGACATCATAGACCCTGTTTCTGACAATGTTTATTTCACTCTCTCTCCCCATACAGTACAGAGGTGACTTGAGCAGAAAAAGATTTTTTTTTAAATTATCAATACTCTGCCCCTGATCAATCGATCAAAACTCTGAATACATGCAGACTGCATCAGATATTAGCAGATGCTTTGATGTTGGAACAATGACAGTGTAGGAGGATAAACGGTGCCAAATAACAGATATAAAAACAAGAATAATTCTTAGCAGTCTGCATGTAGAATAATCCTTAACAATAATAATAATAATAATAATAATAATAATAATAATAATAATAATAATAATAATAATAATAATAATAATAATAATGATCATGATGAAAATAATAATAATAAATAAAAATAATAATAAACAACACAGAACAATTGTGTAATCACACCAATCACACAAATGAGTAAATATGGCTTTGTGCTCACTCTGGGGCAGGCGTCTTCTCCCTTATGTCCCACAAGGATATACAGTAGCTCATCTTTCAGCAGCCTGAAGTCCCCTACGATGTAGACTCCATGTAACCTGTGCGTGGTCAGAACACTTCGTCCACCTGCGGCGCCGGAAGCTGTAAGCCTGTACCAAACACATATCACCTTTATTAATGGGCCCATTGAAACCTCTTAAGTGGTGGATGAGATGCTGGGGATTACAAAAGCATGGCTTAATCATTCTTTCTTTTAAACTAGATTCCAAATCCTCAACAAACACATACATTGCTCATTAGCAGAATATAGAGCACCTGTACGACTGGAGTCTCTTGCCTCTCACTTTTAACAAGTGCTGATTTTTGCTCAATAATATCAGTGTAGACAGAAATGGTACATGATAGAAACCACAATGTTTTATTGATTATTTTATTCAATATTTAACATTTTGGGGAAGATATTACATGCTACTACTGTATATTGTATTATTCTAATTATTTTATCCTCGCACTTTCAAGTGAAAAGAGTGACTCTAGCCTTTAGAATGGTAGTGTCTTTAATTATTACTTGAATTTGGTGGAAAATGACTGTAAATACAAAAATATATTTAAACAATAACAAAGTACTTGAACCCTGTTGCATAACACTGTCATAATTGTGCCATAAGCATGTCATGGAGGGTTCCACATTTTAAAAACTCTTTACAAGATGAGCACAACAGTGCACCAATTCTTTTATATAAAATGCATTCGGTCACTACATGATTTTTTTTCTCACTTATTCTACATCAACAGCAAACGTTGACAGATTTAGAGCCAATTTGTACATGCTTACATACAATCTTCAAACATAAGTCCATAATAGTATTATTGTGACACTATTTTATTGATATATGATGGACACTAAATAAAATATAGCCTAGGTATTACTGCAAAATAAAGACTTAAATGAATTCTGGCAAAGAAGTGGTTCAGCTGATGAAATAAAATAGGACAGAGAGCAAGAGTGCAAGTTCCAAATATCACAGCAACATCCAAAGTTGATGTTCTGTAGCATAAATCAGTCATTGGTCCAGACAGGGCAGAGCGCCTCATCTTGTTCCCAGATGAAATGTACAGGATACTGGTACCAGAAGATGAGAGAGGGAGAGTGCGAATGCTTCAATATTTGGTGTGGTGTGGGATAATGTGCCTTTCCAGGACTCCACTGCAGACACAGAGCGGTTTGCTGCACCGCATTGCTTCTGCCGCCCTCCTCCTTCCTATTCGCTAAAGAGGAATTCTTTAGTGCTAGGAGATGGAAGATTTTGAATCACCATCCAAAACTCCAAATCTGATGATATGAATCCTGGGTGCAGAGACCCTGCTGAGCACTGCCAAGGTTGGATGAGGCACTCAAGATGCTCTACTAGAAAGAACACTAGAAGCGATCTGAATGAAAACTGGTGGCCAAATTCAAAGGAGAGGATGGATTAGCATGATGCAAGAAGAATCAGAGTAATAAATAAAAACATTGCATATCTTTGGCTTGTTTTACAGTCAAATACTATTCCCACAAACACACACAAACAATAAATACTAACATTGACATTTCTTGTTTGTCTGTGTTTGTGGGAATGCTCTAATGTTTATTTTATGGAATATTATATGGTGCACTATACTACACATGACATTGTGTTTTATCTCAAAACTCAGTCATGATCAAGACAATATTATAGCATTACTGGTGATCAGATTTAATTATATTTCTTAATAAGCATTTGACATGAACATACATGACGTCTTTGTAATGACATCAGCAATCAAATGCCAGATATTTTAGTGAATGTAATCTGTCATGATAACTCATTGTAAAATGCCTGTGTCATCTGTAATGGGGTAAAGTGTCAGCAAAAACAAATAATTAACCATTAAATGTGACTGTCATTTCTATACATCAAACGAAACTGAAGAAACACCATGAATCATAAGTGCATATTCATGGCTGTGATTACTTTTAAATAATTAAGAGCCACTCCATTCCCAAGGCTTAAAAGAATTAAATGTACATCATAATACATCTACGTGAACCCCAGGGTCAGAGTCATAAACCTTTATGTAGTCCAATCAGGTTAGCCCCACTGCCCTACTTAAGTGGACATTACTTAGAGTAAAACTCTGCTCTGGTCAAATACCACCTCACCAATTTCCTTGATTAGCCTGGAAATGTGTTTTCTTGTTTCTCAGCTTGTGTAGATGCCAATTATCTGAACAGCCAGCCTCCTTTCAATCCAAGGCCAAAGCTGTGTCTAGAGCTCTTGCTAAATCATCGGTGAAATGAATACTAACAAAATTACTGCAGAGACTAGGAGGCAGCTTTAATGTTTTGTGTGTATGTATGTGTGTGTGTGTGTGTGTGTGTGTCTGTGTGTGTGTCTGTGTAAGTATGGTAGGGAGAGAATGTGTGCAGGTAGGGAACATTTTTATGCTGTGGATGCGGTGAGACTATGTATGTGTGAATATTATTTTAGGGAATCCAAGAATCAGCATCATGATGACAATCCAAGCTCTGGAAACCATTAGTTAACTATATATTCAGATGAAATAAACAAAGCATATATTAAACAATAACTAAACAGGGCGCTTCTCAAATCACCACACTGAAAGACACCGGGATTTGTGCCGGAAAAGTGGACCCCCTGAAGACTCTGTGAGGTCGTGGCTGGAGCTGAGAGAAGCATGAAACCAAAAAGGGACAAGGTCTAGCCATGTGAACTACCTCACAGGCCCAGGAGGGGGAGTTTGTGACAATATTATAAATTTAACAAGGCCATTTTAAAAGAAACACTCCCCAGGATGTACATCGCTTAAAGTTTCTATGGAACAAATCAGTTTGGTTGCCTGAAGAAAGAGTTCTGAAATTTTAAATCAACAGAAATCTGAAGAATCCAACTGAAAAATGAAAAGAAAAAATGTATTAAAATAGCAAAGTAATTCTACTCTTATAAAATGTGGACTTGTTATCAGATTACAGTTCCTCACTTTGGCCAAGCATCCAAATTTTGCCATTTTTTAGATAGTAAAAAGTTAATAGAAGCTCACATTAAGTCATACTTTGTCCTAAACCACTCTGTGCCACCTTAATAAAGAGCTGGATGTGGCTTGAGTGCTCTGAGATGTTTAGCTGAGGTTAACTATATGGACAAACATATTGGGACACCTGTTTAAAGGACAATATTAATGCTTCAGCAGACATCTTGGTTAATGCCATGCTTTCAACATTGTAGACACAGTTTGGGCAAGAACCTATTCTATTCCAGCATGACTGTGTCCCAGAGCACAAAGTAAGCCCCATAAAGAGATGACTGGAAGATCAGTGTGGAAGAACAGGACAGCCTCACAGAGCCCTTATCTCAACCTCATCCAGCACCTTAGAATGAACTGGAATGGAGATTCCAGCCAGACCTTCTTTATTCCAACATCAGTGCCTGACTTATAAAGACTCTACAGAATGAACAGACCCAAATTCCCACAGAAACTCTTGTGGAAAACATTCCAAGAAGCTTGGAAGTTGTTATAGCTGCAAATGGGAGACCAACTCCAGATTAAAGTCTATGTATTTGAATGCAAAATCCTTAAAGCCCCCGTTCAGGCATCCCAATATTTTTGTACACACAGTATATTTTTAAAGAAACAACTTTTACTGAGTTTAAGAATAGTTACTGAATCTGGGCACCAAAAGCTGTCTTTTATAAAGTAAGAGGAAAATTAATATTACTATTTATTTCATCCAGCAAAACATAATTTCGGAACCTACTTATTAGTTTAAGCCTATAAGGAGGCTATTAAGAGCAAGAATCCTATAAGTATTCAATTTCACATGCATCTATGGCTAAATTAATTATTTTTTATTATTGAAGATCTCAAATCTACAGAAGAGCAGCATACATTTACAAAAGAGAACATGGACTATGTGCTATATCTAAAACATTGTATTTAAAGTCGTTTAGAAAAAAGAGCACTGTTTGGTGTTGGTGACATTACCGGTATGTTCCTGTCTCAGGAACTTTCCACATCTGGATGCCTTTCAGGACTCCCTTCGTTCCCACAGTCACGTTGACGTTGGTGTTACGGTAGGAGCTGGTGCACTGAGAGGGTGTGGGGCCGTCTGGCCCTGTGGCCCCACAAGTATGGAACTGCCACTTCATAGCTGGGAATAAACAGACATTTACATTTCAATACATTTTCCGAACCGAAAAAGGCCATTAAGGGGTCCCCATTTCAAATAATCCCTCTAATAACGGTGTAATTCAGTTGTTTTTTACATAATTCATAATTCAACAGCATAATAAATCTAAAACTTGAATAACTTTACATAGCAAACACACAAACATGCATCAGTAGTTTCAAATGTGTTATTACACAATTTCTGATAGCTACTGAAAAGAAGTCTCACGAGGAATAAACACTTATTCTGACCATTATAGTTTTGTAAACCCCAGTTGTTCAGACAAATTGAATCTGTTCAGCCCGAAAGCAGTGCAGTCTATTCTACCTGAGATCAAAGGGAGCAGGTAAAAAAAGAGAGGGTTTGAAGTGAGGAGGGAAGGGGAGTAAACTATTGTATGATGTTCCAGAAAGTTGCATGTGTGGAAAAGTCTGAATCTTGTAAACCAAACAGAAAATAAGTAACGGCACACACAGGCAGCTGCGGGCGTCCGCCTACAGTACATGCACTGTTGGATTTTTTTCAGTGCCCTGCGACAGTGGCACGGATGGGGACAGCCATTACTCCTCATTAGAGCTGTAATGGTGCACAGAGGGCTGACAGCTTTTCTCCCGTTTGCCATTAGACAGGAGATTGCTGTTGTCAGATGGGCACAGCGGTGCTGCCATGGGCCGCGGCGTGCACTTGGAATTGAGTTCCTAGAGAGGCAGCCAAGAGCAGTTGTTTGTTCTTTTTTATGCAGGAGAGATGCAGAGAGGGAAGAGATCACCGCTGAGCCTAAACTGTGAAAAAGGCGGCTCATAATACTCTGGATTCACCTTCTGACAGTGCAGCACACAGTCAGGCCCGTGGATGCATGCAGTCTTCACGGTCTCCCCCCACCTTAAAAGCTTGTTTAATTGTTTCTCACCTAAAGCTAATTGAAAACAACTAGATACTGATAATGTGAAAATACAAATTTTGTTTGGGTTTAGAGACGAATGAAACATAGAGAAGAAATTTTTTAATATCACGTGTCCTTGCAATGTCTTGTTAAAAAAAACAAAAAAAACATCCAGAATATCGCTGATTACTTTTGTTGTTCAAAACAACAACAACAACAACAACAAAATAAAAAACTCTCAGAGGGCCAGACACTCTCTGTGGCTCCTGGCACTGACAGCATTGCCATGTTTCATTAAACAGCAGGTTATTAATTATGTTTATCTGTTATTACATTTTAACTAATTATACAATGTTGGTCAAAAGTATAGTAAAATAAAAACATCAAAGACTAAGCTGCATTGTGTCTGTTTATCAATCAAAGCTGTGGAATGCTGTTTGGGCTCAGACGGTGCATACTGTGAGCACTTCACTCTCAGGTCATTACACAACTTGCTAGTAATATTTGCTAGTAATTGGTTGGATTTCTAATGATCATTGCATTTTCGTCCTGTTTTTTCACGGTGGTCCCTAAAAGAATACTGTGGACTAAACAAGAAATAAGGATTAATTGATGATAATTTCACAACCTTTTCCTATTCACTGCAGTACTAATTTAGAGGTAAGGCAGCCTGCACTCTTAAAAATAAAGGTGCTACAGACAATTATGTACAGAGTTCCACAGAAGAACCTTTTTTTTTTTAACGTTTCAGTGCATGGACCTTTAGAGAATCATTTGTGCAAATGAGATGTGTGAGTGTAAAGATTTATCTACAAGGAGAACTGTTAATAATATTGAACAGCCTGTCTGTTGTTTTGGCATATTTTCAATTTATAAAAGAAATGTCAAGTAAGCATCCCACCCCCACTCAAACAAACATGCCCACTCAGCTTTAAGGGCTTTCAGACTCTCGCTGTCGCAGCTGCAGCTTCAACTCTTTCTCATTCACACGTACAGGCAGTTTGTCCTCACTGATATCAGCAGGGCATTTAGTTATGAGACTCTATTGATGTTAAGAGACACAATTCAAATTTAAATCAATATTCAAAATCTACCATCCAAGGTAAAGAACAAATTCACCACTGTTAGTTAGATGGTTGTGTAACACGCCGATTTCTGTTTCCAGGCTTGGACAATTGAACTTTTTGTTAATGGTACAAACATGTAACCAAAAGGCTTTCTCCATTAAATTTGCTGTATAATGACATGCTTGGCACATGATGATGACTGTCTTTTACATGTGCAGTCTCTGTGACCAGTGTTCTCTGCAGCCATTGTGGAGTCACTGCAGCAAGACACACTGTCTTGAGTTCAGCAATCCTAACCCTGGTACAAAATCAACTCTAACTCTAATGTTTAAACGTACATTGTTTCTAGATAATCTAAATCATATTTATCTAACTTATGCTGCAAAGGTAGTCACACTGAAAGGTTTACCTCAGGTTTACACTCTGTTACTTTGCTATATTGTCCACTTGTTGCATTGTTGCTGTCATAACCTGCCCTTGAATGTTGCATGTTGATATTTAAATATTGCATTTGTGTTGTTTTTGGTGGCCTGTTTTAATTTTTGTTTTAGTCTTTGCATCAAGCTGTAATTTTAGTTTTTATTAGTCTTAGTCACATCCAGACTCTTTTTAGTCCAGTCAAGTTTTAGTCAACTAAAAGTCTGAGCATTTTAGTCTTATTTTAGTCAGAATGGCCGATGACTATTTTCGTCTAGTTTTAGTCAATGAAAACTGTATTTTTGTATTTTTTTATTAATGCAAGTCAAAATAGTATAAGTACTTTGTAGAATAGACAAAATCTAAAATTTCAGTCTTGTAGGCTCAAGAATACTGTACATCCATTCCAGACATGGAAGACACTCTGATTTGTTTTGCCAACTATGTTAGAACTTAAATGTACACACACACAATTTTTTATAAAATAAATGAACAACATCCCATCACAAAAAATACAATGTGAAAATGTGTGTGTGTCTGTTGCCATAAAACCTACATTTGTAAAACTGCTAAAAGTCTTCACTTTCAATGTGTGGGCCTGAACTCACCTGAATGATTTTTAATTCCTGAAAAATATAGTCTACACAACCACATCAGAACAAGTATCAGCCTTTTTGCATGAATATGGGAAAGAGTGCTTATAAAAATGCTGTGTGTGAGAGAGTTTGTGTGTGTCCCAAAACTTTTGTCCACTTTTGTAGATACATTTCATTCACAGCAGAGCTTAGATCGAGCCCAAAAAATGAAACCCGACCCAAGCCCGTGCATACCGGCCCGACACTAACGTTTTTGGCCCGAGCCCGATTTAAATCAGATTTTTTTACACGTGGGTCGTTATAACACACGTTCTGCAATATGGGTGCGTTCCTAAACTGAAACTCCGAGCTCCGAGACACTCAAATGCTGGATCCCGGCCTGAGGAGAGTGACAGAAAATATCGGGCCGGGTTAGGGTTCGGGCAGAGAATCTAAAGTCTAATTCACAGTGCCTCTCAATGGACAAAAGTATTGGGACGTAACATAAGGTCGAGTGTCGTTTTCTCCCCTCCCTATCGCACAGGAAATAACGACTCGTCTCGTTTAAGTCAACAAAAATGAAGAGACATTTTAGCATAGTTTTTATCTTGTACACCACATGTAGTCTCGTTCTTATTCATCAACAAAACTACTTTATTTATTTCGTTCCGTTATCGTCACATGACCAGCATTTACGTCTTGTCTCGTTTTTGTCAGGTGAAAAATGTTGTTGACAAAGATATTTCGTCCTAATTTTTGTTGATGGAAATGACACTATATTGCACTGTGGGCTGCGAAGAAACATCTCAACAACATCAACTATGTACACGTTCACAGCTGCTGATCACAATCAAGTAACCTTAAATGCTGAAATACAGTGAAATCAAATCAAATGCACAATTACCCCAGACGTAGTCAGGCAGCATTTGCTGCTTGTAAACTCTATTAGCCTTCTGGCTCCCAAGCAAAACTGCAGCACTTCATCTATTGCATTACATTCTGAGAGAAAATACTTCACAGTTTACAGCCAATAGTCATAGTTTACAGTCAATTAGATTACAGTCAATTACAGTAGGTCTTGATCAGTAGTTCTGATCATGCAGAAAACTTTACAAAGTCCCAGATGAAGGCAGGTGGTTAATGCATTGTTGGTAAAACCCCTGCCCGTGAACCTGATGACCACAAAAATGACCACTTTCTAGCATTGTGTCCTTGAGCAAGACACTTAACCCGCAGTTGCAGCAGGGGGGCTGCCCCGTAACTAATGACTTTAAGCAGCTCTGGATAAGGGTGTCTGCTGAATGCCATAAATGGGTGTGCTTGGTGTAGAGATTGATTGAGTTGTTGACCTGTGCTGTGGTCAAATGAAAACTTTTTGAGGGATGAAACATTTTTGTGAGACAAAGCATAACCAAACAACTTTTGGGAGAATAAGGGGAACAAACCTTTCCAAAAAGGGCACTAAAAAGTACACTATGACCCAAGACCAGCTGCCTAAACCCCCCGTACATACCTGTGACCCAAAATCCTACACTCATCTTTGACTACCACTTGAAATAGGGATGGTCGATAAAGCAAAAATATTAGCACAGCTTTTTCTTTTTGCATTTTTTTCAGAGGTTTAATGAGATGATACAACAAATACTTGAAGTCCAACTGAACACTAAACAACTAATTATGCTCTCTGTGTAAATCAATGAGTTCTTTAAGTGTAAACAATATTCACTATTTGGTAAGAAAATCACATTGAAATCAGATAGATTATCATGGTAAAACACTGCGATTAAATGGTTAGTTTTCTCACAAACACAGAAGTTCAGTTACTTGTGTCTTCAAACTCTCTTCAAGCATCGTGTGAATTCAAGCACCTCTTCAAAGAGCACCTTGGTGACTAACTTGGCCTCTTGTTATTACATAATTATTATTTCTTGCCTTACTTAATAAAAAAGAAGAAGAAAAAGAAAAAACTCTTAACTCCATGCCTTATTTACTTTTGCTTTAACAGTTTCCTCAACAGGAGTTGTTTAGGTGTGTAACCTAGCTGCCATTAACTTGAAAGTTTTTAAGTATATAGCATTTCAGATACGGACTACTTGAACATTAATGTACGTTGCTCTGATTAAGAGTGTCTGCTAAATGCTGTGAATATAAATGTAATTTTAAATGTTTTTAAAGCTGAAGTGTGGAAGATCTGCCACCTAAGAGAACCCTGAGAACCTCAGACTTAGAAAACCTACATAATGTGGCTCATCTCCTCATCAGAAATGACGCAACGTCTTACCTTCTGCTTCCCTCACGCACACACGGCCAACCATGGACCCACACACACACATACACACACACACACACACACACACACACACACACACACACAAGCACAAATGTATGCAGATCTCATTTCTCATTTTGCTCTGGCAGCAATGACTGACATGTTCCATTTCCCCATTACTCGCAAACTTCACAAATGAGACTTTCATCTCTCTTGCTCTTTCTCCCTTTACTCTCTTTCTCACTCTCTCATTCTCTCTCTCCCTCTCTCTCTCCAACTAAACAACATATACAACAAAAATAGCAAAATCAATCAGTTTTTTTTCATTAAAATGTGCTCCCTGGGGCTCCAAGGACTCCTAATAAGAGTGAATATTGATGGATACACAAACCACACGCACTGGCACACAGACGTACACACTCTTTAATGACTATTCTGTTTCTCTCTCTCTTACTCTCAAAGGTATACTCCGGCAAACACAACCGACATCAGACTCTTTTATCAACCATTTACAAAAACACAACTTTGTCCTCTATTGATGAGATGTGTTACGAGGCACAAAACCAGCGAGGGAGCAAAGAGGGAACCAGAACATCTCCAAACTCGAAGAGAGGGAGGCCGCCATGCTTTTTATATCCTCGGCTCGGTCTCGTCTGACGCTGATGCGTACTGAGTCACGGCTCATGTCTTTCACCTCTGCCCCGTGGTCTCAAACCGGGCTGAAATGATGGACACCGGGTTTAGTGGGAGCAGAAGGACGAGAGCTATATTCAGTTTCTCCACTGGCACCGGCAGTAAACGGCTCAGACAGGTCGGGTGTTCTGATGTCCAGAAAACTCATAGAAGTTGGTGCTATTTGTCTGTTTCATGTAGTGTGCAGTATCAGGACTCCCTTCATCATTTTGACACGCACACGTCACGCTTCCGAGTTTCTCTCGCAAAAGGCTCTGTGGCCATCGTCAAGAACCAACCCCACATAACTCCCCCCCGCAAACCCCCCCCCAAAAAACAGTGGATGTCGGTCTGTAATTAGATCTGACGTGAACAGAAGCCTCGAGCTGTGAGAAGAAGCCAGGCAAAGTCACAATTTTTTCAACCAACTGCAACCCCCATAAAAATGCCTTTCATCTCACTACCCGAAGTCTTCTATTGGTTGAAAATGGCTGAATCCAGAGGCGCAGATCACCCAGCTCAGCACATCACGAGGTTAGCGATGCAACATCTCTTTTTTTCTTTCCATCACAGAAAGTAATCACACAGACAATGGCAGAAAAAAAAAGCTCATCTAGATGAGAGCGGACCTGTCCTACACACTCAGAGAGGTGAGTCAGCACAGTCATGCCTTCTCTGTTTGGCTGCGTTTCACCACATACACACACACACACACACACACACACACACACACACAAACACACACTCATTCACTCACTCACACACAGCACTACACAGAATCAGGAGTAATCAATACCAAGAAGGAGAAACCTTGAACGAGAGGGTGGGCAAGCAAGAAAGATAGAGAGAGCTATAAAACAAAAATAAAGCCATAGAGTAAGAGAGAGAACATTTAATACAAAAGAAGGCATGATGGGTGAATTAAAATGCCCATTTCAATGTTTCTTTTGTTTGCTTGCTTTTATTCCAATTTTTCCAGTTTTCCTCCTAATTTAGTCTTGTGTTATTCCATTTTCTTGTTTGTCTCCCAAAGTCACTGCTACCATCACTTGTAGTGTAAAGGCTGCCTGAGTGAAGCATCTAATGAGTGATGAGGGGAGCTTGAAGCAGACACTGGAAGGTATTGACACAAACCGAATGTTTCTCAGCCAATCACACAGCGAGGTCTGAACTACTTGCAACATAATGCTACTGTTGCCATAAAATATTCTATTTCAATACGAAGCCCAGAATGGTTAAAAATCTGAACCACTGGTAATAAAAATAATAATAATAATGAATGAATTATGTATAAACACTGAAATGTAGCTCAGTGTGCTTCATACCAATGAGAGAAAACCAGGAATCCTTGTAACAACAGTGGATGCTACACAGAACCATTAGAAAAATGATATCGAGTCTTTAGTTTCTCCATAATTCAGAACAATTGTTTAAGTAGGCTGAGTATAATTTAAGACTTCAGATCCTTCTTCGAGCTTCAGGGGTGTATTTACAACTGTTGCTTTTAAGAATGAAGCTTTAAATACACTCATCCAAGAAAAATCATCAGTAACAAAATCAACCAAGCAGCAAACAAGCAAGAAGAGCAATGATGCAAGAACAGGTGCAACGTTCCACCATCTACTAATGTAAGTCAGAGCCTCAGTAGCTGTAATTTATACAATCTCTAACCTGACACTAGTGTTTTTGAGTAATCTGGTGAGAAGGCTAGAATGTGAGTTCATGTTTCACCATAGCGCAGAGCGAGATGCATGCAAATAAGGCAAATATTTATCAAAAGTTCCTTATTTTTAAAAAACTGTTTTTACTTTGCCTTGGATCAGAGGCATCATCAGGATCTTGAAACACTGGGAGCTTAGTCTGGATGGCAATTTATTTTGACAGTGGGAGAGGGTAAGGACATAATTTGGTCGACATGGTAGGGGTTGTTTCAATTTAGATTAACACATCAGTAATGATCATCAGAATGACACCAGAATTGATCTGCCTCTATTTGAGCCTGAGGTTATTCGGGGCTGTAGCCTCAGAAGTCCAGGCCCAGGGACTTGCCTTGGATTGAACATTCATTGGAAAATTTTGCTTTGAATGTACTTGCATTAAGCCTGAAAGACAGTTATTGGGTTGATGCAATATATTCATCATGTAAAAGCACAGATAAGGTAATATCAGTGTGGTTCTTCTAAAACCGACACACAAGCGGGAGACACTCTCATCAATTTTATATCCTTTAAATAACCTGGCCAGAGCTCTAGTTAAGAGCAACACTATTTTTCATTTACCTTACTCATAAGACCTAATACCCCCCAACACCCAAAACATTTGTTCTGTCTAGGTTGGTTTGTAAAGTTCTAAACAAAAGCAGTGGTTCGTTATGTAGAACTATAAACATTTGAAGTCCTACATTATTATTTGAAGAATATTCATCTCTATTTTGTAAATTGTTATTCAAAAATGTAAATCTTAAGCTGGTGGCCTCATGGTTAGGGAGTTAACCCTGTGATCAGAAGGTCATGGTTCGAATCCCAGGACTGCTATTGGCACCACTGAGGTATTTCGCTGTTTCACTTGGTAACAGGGTTTAATGCATAGAAATAATTTCGCTCTGTACTGTGGTGTGTTCACATATGACAAAATGGTCACTTTAATTCACTGAACGATGCTCCCCAATACATTAAATCCATCTAGTATGTAGAAATTGTGCATTAAAGTGTGTTCTCCCTGAAGATCAGGGAGTTCTTTTTACTGCAAATCAACAAAACATGTTATTTTATCAAGAGCACTTACTTTTTACCCATGACTGTTGAACCATTTGTGCAAATGATTGAAAATATCTTAAAATAACGAGTGTGCAGAGCTCTACCAAGCAATGGGCTCTTATTATTTCTTCTGTGTTACACTGCACAATAATAACATGCATTTCTACATTTGTATGGAGCTGTACAGGCCAGTAGACCTATAGTTCTGGATTAAAATAATCATCTTACCACA
>JBBMFX010000001.1:39922104-39939935 GCA_037832545.1 Rhabdalestes septentrionalis | reverse complement strand
CCAAAAAAAAAGAACAGGAAAATGACTATCTAGGCCTATATTGCTTTTAGCTGGGCAGGCTGCCATAAATACACCACACCATGGAGGCCTGGATCTGAGTGGGTGGGTTTTCACTAACAAGTCCTAACGAATTGCAGATTAGCAGCTCATTCACGTTTATTAAGTCTGTGATTGCGTGGGAGTCATCTCACAAACATCATCTGGCGTTCCGCCAAGAACACTGATTAATCCAGCAACTCGAACGAGAAAGGGCGTGAAAGGAATGCTATTTCTTACCTGAAAGATCACATCTGTCCTCAGACTGATATATATTTACATTTGATTCCCCTAGCCAAGCCCAACTGGATCTAAAGTACTTGGTGAGTGCTGCTGGTTTTATACACTGATTAACCTCCCTAACGTTTCTCCTTATGTTTCATAGAGTATCAGAAAATGTTAATAAAATATCGTAGGCAGCCTCAGCTTATTACCCAGACTTAACATGACCTTCTATAAGGGTAAATGTTAGCAGGTTTCTATTTCAGATTCATATGCAGTGCAGGCAGAGTCAATGATGTGTTTTAAATGGTATAATGTAACTGGCCTTTCCATGATGTTTAATCAGGTTGACTTAATGCCCTTACAGCGACCAGAATATTTCACGATCCTGTAAATGGCACAATCTTATTCTGAAGAAAGAGGCCTGCTGCATTTGGCGGCACTCTTCCACTATAGCTCTATCTATTTCTCTCTATCTCTCTATCTCTCTCTCGTTCTCCTTATGCCTGTCTTTCTCTTTCTGTCTGCATTGCTCTTGCTGTCTTTCCCTCTTTATCTGTCTCTGTTACTTTCTGTCTTTTTTGTTTGCATTCTCTCTGTCTCTTTCTGTCCTTATTTGTTTGTCTCTCTACCTCTCACTCTATCTTTCTCTCTCTCTTGTTTTGTTTTACTTTCTAATGAAAAAACTTTAACGTTTTTCATCCTGTAAACAGAGCAGTCCACCTCATGAAGCACACTGAACTCATTTAAATGTTATTCTGAATACAAACCCTGAACATTGTGGCTGTGTGGAAGTATTTAATTGTTTCTCTGAATGATTTGTGATACAGTAACCAGTGATTTATCCACTACATATTCTAGGGCAGCGGCTCCCAAACTTTTGCGCCACAGATCAGTTTGATTTCAAAAAATGTTTTCACGGACTGGTATATATATATATATGTAAATGAAGCATAAAAGGAAAGAGACAAGCACTTACGGTCTGCGGGCGTGGGCAGCAGCGACAGGGCTCCAGAGCCTGCTGCGGTCGTCTTGATCGGACTGGTGGGCCTGAGCCTCTCTTCTGCAGTAGTGGGAGCCACTGGCGGAAACTCACCATTAGCTGTGTATAAAAGAAGGAATTTAGTACATCATTTTTTTACGGAAAGTGTTTTTATTGTCTGATAGCTCAATGCACCCCTGCCCAAGTCTCAAACTCAGTATATAAATGAGTCTGGGTGCAAGAAAAACTCTGTTTTGGTGTTGAGTATTTGAAGGTCTAGGACCTCAGACACTCTTGCTATTGAAAGCATTTCACTATGACTCTGCAAATTCCTTTTGTCTCATTTCTGACATTTGTAATCCAGGTCTTGAATTATTTGCGTAGCGTTAGCATATTCCCAGAGCCCATGCCAATCTCACACTGAAGACTCTTAGACGTCAACAAAAGCACAGTGTAGTTTGAAGTGAATGATTTCTCTCTTGTAGCTCACAAAAAAACCCCAAAGATTTTGACAAGTTACTGTTGTGTCTACAAAGAAAAATATTCCTGTACTTTACTGACACGTTTTGCATGTTTTATATCCAAATGAATTAGAATAATGCCAGAAATGCAAAGCTAAAGCTGCTGATACAGAATGTAAATCAAAATGGTAATGTTGTAATCGAAAAGAAAGTCAGTTTAACTTAAAACGGCATGTGATTAAATAAGTACAAAACACTGGGACTTCAACACACAGCTCGCCCAGTGTGCTGAAACTGGCAGTGAATGCCTGGATGGTTGCACCACTTGGTAACCTTTGAAGTCATTTTCATATTAAATAGCTTCATTCTAAGATGTGCTGGAATCTACATGTCTGTGCTCACTGGACTGTGGGAGGAAACAGGAGAACCTGCTAAGACTCAACTGTGCAACCATGATTTGTATATATGAAGAACTAATTAGATACTTAACCGAAAGTATATTAAATGTAATATAAACATCTACAGTGAGGGTGTCCACATAAAGTGTTAATAGCATAGTGTAGAAAAAGTGTTAACCACCTGTCAGATTTTGGCACTTATCACAACCTAAGCCATAAAAAGGGCCAGGTGTTATAGTACTTATTTATGACAGGACGCCCCAGATGCAATAGAGAGCAGCACAGGTGGTCAGTTCGGAGCTCAGCCTCCAGTGAAGAAGTCAAGAAGCAACCGCATGTTTCTTTATTACGATGACAAGCCACACGAGCTCGAACGTTGTTCCATTTGCCAGCACCCTGAGAAGACAGATCACCACATTCTACCAGCAGTCTTAGAGACAATATGGGGATGGTCTGAAAAATGCTACCTCTCATCTCAATGTCTTTAATCATGTTCTAAAATAAATAAATAAATAAATAATTTAAAAAATCACTCTCCTGAAAGCAACTCCCACATCACTCCAGGCCAAGCTGGCATCATCCATCACAGTCTAGCCCTGCTCCTCATTGCTACCAGCATTTCATGATTAACACTGTTGGCACAACTATTAAACCCCACCCCCCACTTCTCATTTGAGACTTCACTGGTGGACAATATGATCTTCTAAAAGCACATTTTATATGTCCACCTACTTTAAACAGGCAATGATACTATCCATCCTTTCTTTTCCTGGAATAATATCAACATTCATTTTACTTTACTGTTTTACTTACCACTCCTCATCAACACATTCACAAAGCAGTTATGGTAAACCGAATATGTTAGAATTTATGGTAACAGATGGTGCCCTCATACAGGGTTTATGAGAGGTTAAATGTTGGTTTATTATTAAATAATGAGCAATTCTGAAACATGAACTAAAAGGGCAAGAGTAAGCTGCTACGTCGGCAGTAAATACAAATTTGATGAAAGCGAACACCAGTAACAAGCAAGCTCTAATGTGGGCTCTGAATTTGACAAGCAATCCATCACTGCCCTATTACTGTTTTAATTTAGGTGTTCAAATTGTATATTAATGTTTTGCAGTTTTATGAACTGATTAATAGTCATTAATAAACTACATTTAAACATTTTATAAGGCTCAACTTATTGTAAAGTGGTGCCCAAATTCTAAATGCTGATCACTGACAGCTGATGGGTATTTTCTTCAAAATGTCATTCTCCTATGTGCTTTTCACTTTTTTGTTTCCTTGTCCACATCAAATTCACAGCAGTCATGAAATGACAGAATGACAGGCAAGTTACAGGACACGAGGGCATCAGAGCACACCTCACGATGAAGGACAATCCCGGCTGGTGGTCTCAAATCAAAACCCCTTGAAAGTACAACTCTGGAGAAAATCCTTTAGTTGTTTAACACAGAGCGTAAGAGGAAAATAGCACCATGCAGAAATGTGCTTTCATTTCAGATCAGCCTGTTTTGAGCTATTTAGAGATTTTTTGAGCTATTTAAAAAACATGGTGTTTATTTTCTGGTGAAGCTACTGATAGGTTATTATTTCAACCCAATTATTAAGTACCTCATTAGTGTTCTATGGGGAATCTGAAAGTAAGTCTACAATAGAAGCTGCATTAACAGCAGAGGGTGGAAACAATAAATATGTAAAAAAAAAAAAAAAGATTTTATGTTTAGATGTTGAGGTTCCTGTGTAGTTTTGGTCTTTTTCAACTATTTTATAAACAGTGAGAAATGAATTGACAGATTTAATTGTAAATTACTTCTTGCAAAATAGATGTTTGACAATATTGCACATACAGTAAATGTTGCAAAGTTTGTGGACATGTCCTCTGAAATCAATGGTATTTATTTTGCTGAAGGAACATCTCTCCTGGGAAGGTTTTAGATGTTGTAGATGTTCCTGTCTGGTTTTAACATTCATCTCGGGCAATCTAATCACAAGTGGACCGTGAGGTGTATGGCTGTTTACACGTGGTATTTCCATGGTCACTTAAATGTCAGATCTCATGACTTGAGGAAGGAATTGGTCTTTCACTTTGTTTTGTTGCCTGACAAAAAACCCCTAAAACCTCCCAAAAACAACTCCCCCCCCAAAAAAACAAAATCACTGAGAGTCTGTTTGCAATGTCACAAGTGCGTAAGCCGCACAGACTAACAACACAACTTGCAAAAACTGCAGCTGCGGTTATCATGCATTTGGTGGCTCTTCATTGCTGGCAGAAATTCATTAGGGTGCTTTAGCAATATGCACTGATGATTTGGTCACAATAAAACCAGTGCTAATACCAGACGAGAGCAGGGTCATCGTGAGGTGAGGTGCTGATACTGGATGATTACTTCTGGATCACATACATCACTCAAACTCATCCACAGACATTGGACGAAGGTCCATCATTTTAGAAATTGCAGTTCAACAGCTCTACAGCCAAATGCTGTTGGGCTTAATGTCACTCCTAGCCAATGCCTGGCCCTGGCCATCATGACCTTAGGTTTATTTGCGGTGTCAAGTTCTATAAGCAATACATGTCTATGTAGATTATATGAGCTGCTGTTTATATTTTGTTATTAAAAACAAATACCACGTTTCCTGGCAAAGTCAAGGCTCAGAGTTCGTGGCCTCAGTCGTTCTCAGCCTTTTTCCTTAAAACATAGCTAATAATTGTTCAGGGAGACTCCCCGCATTTTCCCCCCTGTTTTTTTCATGGCAATATATAATTTATATGTAATTATATATACTTTTTCACACAATTTAGTGCTAAATTATTAAGAAAAATAAAATTTACCAATTTTGGAAACATAAATATGAACATAAATTCAAAAGTGCATCTTGGGATGGTGTAATACCCTGCACTCAGAGAAGGGAGGTTTAAAAGTAGCTAGTCCAAGAGTGTTTTTAATTTCTTCTTGTTACTGACTGGCTACTGCCTTCTAATGTATCTCTGGCAGATGCGGTACAACATTTCCCGTGTGTAGCTATCTTGAGTTTAACATTACATTGAATTTTTTAAGGGTAATGAATTAAGTTAAGTACAATTGAAATTGTACAAGTCTTAGAATGTATGATCCGCAAATTTTGGGCGTCAACTATATTCATAAATAAGCATAACAGAGGTATAGCAGTAGTCATTGCTATTCTGCTATGCTAACCGTCATGTGACCATTGTTAAACAGTGAGTTAAGCATGTTAAAAATAGCCCTAATAACGTAAATTCTACAGTTATACCATTGTTTTTTTTCTTACCTTTGAGACATGTTGAGCCACTGAATGACATTATGACAGGTATTCAATTTAACCGGCATTCACTCAAAGCAGAGAACAGACCCACCTTTGCTGTGTGGCTAAATAATAACCTGAAATGAATAAATGGCATGGGCTGACCTGGCTTTATATGGACTGAAGCCTAAATTTATATCACTGCCAGTGAAGATGTGAAGATGTGAATTTGGTTATTATTCTGAAACTCTGAACTTTTCAACCACTCATAATATTAAAATATCCTACCTGGTGCAGCGGCAGTGATTCATTCAGGGACTCTGTCTCCTCTACCGCAAGTTAGTGTGTGCGTGTTTCAGCTCTAACCGGGTTTCAAATGTTTGCTGTCTGAGAAACATACCCTGACAGAAACACATTTTTAAATTATGAGCCAAAACTACCCCGAGCTCGCTGAAACCTTATTTGACCCTGACCTGACCAACCCCAACACTATCATCAGATTTTGAGCCTGAAACAGACATGAGCTTAAAAATAAATAAATAAAAATCCTGTTTAATTTTTACCTGGCCTATCAACACAAAGTGGACCAAATAAAAGCCAGTACACTGTTTTATAGCTACTTAACTTACCTGAGAATTGTAATTAAATTGACCTTAAATTGATATTCCCTTATTTTAACCTCAATCCAAACTATAAACCTAGACTTCACCCTAGTCATAAATCAAAACCTAATACAAGTCATAACACTTATGCCATTTAGAACCAGTCAGAAATGCATTAATTGTTTAAACATCTGTACATAATCTATAGGGAGCTAGAGCACAGTCCAAACAATCTCATGTAAGGAGTACAGTACAAACACAACTAAAGCATAGGGAAAAACACATTGGCCATTAATGTCCAGGCTTCATGTGAACATATATGTCCTATGGAGTTCCCCCCCCAAAAAAAAACTACTTTACAGAAGAAAGCCCATGCTGTCTTACTATTTGTTTTTGGGGAGGATGGGCCTAATTTTCATCCAAACTTTCCACTCGACCAAGAGTTCCCCAACCCTGAAATACCACCAGCACTGGAAGGGTGAAGGCTACTACATGCTTCTTCTGAGTAACCCTTTTTAAACTTTTGCTAATGTTGCATTGCTGTACAGCTCAACACGCTTGGAGGAGCACACTAAACCCCAATTCTGTTACATCAGCAATCAGACACCTGTGTTGGATAGCGTCAGGCTGAGTGATGAGAGAAACCATCTATGCTACCTGTCCAGACAGAGTGAGGCCAATTGTGCTGTTTTGGATTCTGACCATAGAAGACTGTGGGACCGCAGGGGATTCAACTCGCAATCTCCACTTGATGGGACCAGGGCTTAGACAGATTCTCAGCCAGAGGTTCAGAATGCAAATCAGATTCCTTATTATTGATCTGTTTCATCCCTACAGACCGAGGAGTGAAATATATTCTTGTTTGCTCAAAAATAAAATAAAATAAAAACGAATATGGTTTTGGGTTTGTTAAACTGCATTATTTACATATCAATATAAATGTGACAACAGCATTTAATAACAATTCAAGAAAAAGATTAGATAGAAAGACTGAGAATCTGCATTAATGAATGGGTGGACAACAACCCACATTAAAATTTTTTGAATCTAAAGAATTCCGTTAGCCAGCCATGCAACACACACTGCAAACAGCATCAGACTCAGGGTCAGAGATTGTAGTCACACTCAAATAGGTGGAACAAATGGAACTCGGTTTCAGGCCATTCTTTAGGGAGATAGTACTCCATTGCTAAGAAGCTAGTCCTGCTCTAAATGCAACAACGATTTAGCTTAGAAGGTTTGGAAAGTGTCTTCTTTGATCATTAAAGGCTTTTTTTCTGAATGTTTTTGTTATGTTTGCTGTCATTTATGGCTGGCACTTGAGCCCTCAATTTTCATCTTTTCAGTCTAGTTTTCTCATTGATATGGTTCCCCGTCCAAACAATGATGTGGGCACTATAAACACTAATAAAACACCATAAAAAGAAAATCTGCTGCTAAGCGAAAAGTTGAGTGAAACCAAAGCCATCTGCTTGAGCTGGAGGACAATGGCGACAGAAAAGAGACGTTTTTGACAGAAAAGCACACAAGCGCTCGCAAACCCACCCCAAAGTAATAGACATCTTTTCTCATCCCTAAACAAATGATTGCCCTGTTTGTGAGTTCATTGTGGCTGGGTCGGTTCTGCTAATGGCGTGAACTGTTTACTTTTGCGAATGCTGTGCAGTGCCAGGCCTGAGAGCCTCAGCGCTCATTGACTAGTGATAAAATATAGTGCGCAAGACTCTTTCATTCGAGGCACAACGTACACATAGACAGATTAAAAGGGACCATCTGGGCCTGCCCTCAATGGATGGTGCTACGGCAATGCCGTGCCAAATCAATGCACATTGGCAAATCTCATCAAGTGCAAATTGCGGGGCAAATATTTCACAGAGAACATCAGGCATTTAACATCCAGGCCCTGTTCTCTCCCAGAAATTGAGAGGGATGGTGATCGCCATAGTGTCGCTCTTAGATCTTTCGAAAGATTAATATCTTATCACGTCTGATGGTACGCTGAAGTCATCAAACTGTGAAGTGGCAGGCGATGATTTGAAGTTTCCGAAATTCTGCTTTGAGGATCAGATCCTTTAATGTCAAATGCTGTACATTCACTAGACGGGAAAACCAGAAAAAAATAGTTGCTCTATTACTTCATGTAACGCCGGCTGCATATTCTTAACATTTTTCTATTTTTCTTTTTTTAACACCATTTCCTTCCACAAGATGCATCACAGCTTTCAGGTTTTCTGTGGTTAATTTCAACATGATATAAAAAAACACATATTCAAACATTTTCTTTTTAATCTACAATGAATACAATCTTTTTTTTTTCCATTTCACACTCTGCACTGCAATAAATCCACATGGAATAAATCATGGTCTGAAGTTCCCCAAGGGTACATTTCCAGTACCTTCAGTAAAAAAGAATATAATGGCAGTTTTTTTATGTTATTTAAGTTGCATTTTATTTTTATATTAAAATAAAAATCCAATTAAAATTAAAACTAAATAAGGAAAATGAACATATCAATTCTTTAAAACTTCTTTAAGGAACACAAATGGATCTTAAGTCTACTGTTGTCTCAACTTTGTCTGTCAATGTATGTTTACCTCATTTCTGGGCCAGTGAAGGCATATAAAGAGCTTAATAATATAATCAGATTATTAAAAGAAGGCTGTAAAACAATGATGTATAAAATATTGTTACTTTAATTCTCTAATAAGGTTCTCATCCCTCACAGATGAGAGATAAATTCCTCTTAATCTGTTGCCAACGCCTGCCAAGGATGATATGTTATTTAGTCGGTGCTGACCTCACACGGTCTGAAAATCAAATCAGTGAAATGATGAAGCAAAATCAGGAGCACTTAAGAAGATTTAGCTTAAGAGAGGGCCCCCACAGTTTGCTCCAACTTCACAAGTAAATGGGCTTAGCTCCTTTAATCCAATCCGTTTGCATTAATGAGGAGCATTTCTGTTCCTCTCTCCCCTGCTATATTCAGGGCGAGAAGCCGCTTGAAAAGCCTGCTCCGTGTGTTTGTTATTCCACTCACAATCGCAAAAAGGAACACGCTTTTCTACTCAGTACCCTCTCAGAGTCAGTGTAATGGTCTTATTGGACTTGTATCATAGCCATTATTGCTAAATTAGCCTGCAGTGCGGTCACGGCATATAAAATGACTGGCTTTTATCCTTAGCAACACACAATTGGAGACGTCTTACGCTGTCATTAGTGGTCATGACAGACTTTGTTTATTAATATAACAGTGTCGCATTACCACTACTCGCATAATAATGACCATGAAGCCATGGCATTCCTCTCACTACCCAAAAGGAGCTGCGTTAGATTTAACAGAACACACTGATAATGAATCTTATCCAACACTACCCAGGACTAAATATGTGTCTTCAAGAGAAGGCATTATGCAATATTTCTAAATGACTCACCAAACCAGATCAAAGAGTTTTTTTTTTCTGTCAGACAAATGACTGACAGTCCATTTCGCTCTGACTCCTTAGTGCTACAAGAACCAGCTGATAAAACGATCTGAGCTTGGAGAAATTGAGTACCATTTCTCATTACAGGAAATGACTTGAGATTTTGCAATAAATGAATAAATATATAAATAAACACACCATTTATTTGGATCCAAATCCCACTGCTGACAAAATTACCAAAAAGATTTCCCAGCTTACCACTTGTTATCACAGTGACAAAGCTCCATAAATAACAGAATTGACTTAAGAATGAAGGTGGAGAGCTTGCGGAAAAGAATACTCACTCGCAAGGAAGCAGTTCATGCTGAGAGTAAAATTATCCACAGCAAAGGCCACATCAGAGTCAGTAGGAACATCTGCAATGAACTGGAGATAGAACCTAGACAAATGGAGAGAAGCAGAGAGAGACAGATTGAGCTTGCTAGCTCCTTAATGGTTCCTATATTTAGCAAGTGCATTTAATGACTGTAGAAGCAACAGTAGCATTGACAGACACAGAGCACACAACAAAGACTTTTTAAATTGGCTTGAATGGAAAAGAGTGGCACACTAGACACCTCAAATAGAGCCTAACGGGAGGTAGACAGACAGACAGATCATTTAATGATGTTAGAATTGCAGGTGTTAAAGGGTAATCCACATTACACCCTTTTTAAAACTGAAATGGTTAACACATTTTCTGCATTGGTTGTAACCCATAATGCTGTTTATTTACTGTTTATAGTACAGAAGCATTAAAGTAAAGCAGCCCATTATAGTCACATGTGATCAGACCATAGCACACAGTGTGAACTCTCTGTATTTAACCCATTCACCAAGTGAAGCAGTGGTCTGACACCAACGAGGGCCGCCCAGGGAGCAGCGTGGGGGAAGGATTCGAACCCAAACTCCCTAACTAGGCCACAGGGAGCTCCAGTATTAGTGACTTCAAAATGTTAAATATCTACAAATTTCTTCTCTATTACACCAAATGTGATTGACAGAAATCTGAGTCTGCAATGAGGTGAAAAAAAGTTACTAGATAACAATATAATCTTCACTGGAAGTGTAAGAGGCGCAGCACTTTTTGGATTGCAAGCTTTAACAAATGGCATTTTTGCCCTGTTTGGAAGCTCAACTTTTATATGTGGGGATTGATGGAGCTCTAAAAGTGCAGAATCCTGAAAGAAACTGCAAACACCAACAGTGCAATGTTCAAGACTGGCTTAGTTCTAATACTAGTGTTAGAACTCTTGGCTCAATAAACCTCGCAGGTCTTTTTTCATATTCTGTTTGGTCATTTTCTTTTATTGGTAAGTTAAGTGTTAAGCATTGAGGGATCTTTTAAAAGTGTTCAATGACAGATCCACTGCTGTGGGCTGACTTGTTGAGCTGAAACGTCCATGTGGCATTTGACTACCTACACAACTGTGTAGCTCTTAAAAGGACAGGAGTATTTAAAATAGCCACGATGTTCTGGAACAAGGTTACCTTGTCTTTATTCAAATCCTATAAAATATACATAAGAGGTTCAGCACAATCCATTAGACCAGAAATATTTCAAGTTATGAGCCTGTGTTCAGCTCCTGTGGTTCGAAATCAGCATTCGTTATACTCTGAACATTTCCTCCCTTTGATTTCAACGGAACAAATATCTAGTCTGGCTGGAGGCTCACCTGGGGACTTCTTGAGTCATATGTTAAAGGGTCATGTTACTCTGTGAAACTGAAGAGTAGGATGATCAATAACGATCGAGAATAAAAGAAAAAAAAGGAGAAGAAGGGAAAGATGGATAATAAGACGAAGGCGGCCAAAAATGAAATTTTAATCACTCTCCGAGGACGAGCATTAGCAAAGCTGAAGCACTAAAGGAGGGAAGTCCAATCAAGCACACAGAGATGAAAAGGCCCTCTGTTTTTCTCTCCACTCCACGCAATCTCACAAGTCAAGTGCCTTTGCTAATTGGAGTGAAAGTGTGGTTGAATGCGGAGGCCCTCCGCATTGATTCCTTTTCTTCTCGCTCCTTCCTTTCTTAAGGAGCGAGTGATATGGTGAGCCAGTCCCGAAGCATTGGCCCGGTCCCAGTGGGATTCATTAAGATTTCAGGGTGAATGTGGGATTTAGCACAAACCCGAATGTAAATTCCAAAAAAAAAATTATATATATATAAATCTGTATTCAGAAAGGCCAGAAAGCAGCTCCTCGTTAATCCATTTATGCAGCTTGTAGTGATTTTCACCTTTTACACGTCCAGAATGAGCGTATGCCACATTATATGTGGTAATGAACTGCAGTTTCGCCTGCAGTTTTGAAAAACAAGTGGCAAAATACACACTCTGGGGAGATACTGAAATTCAAATAATACTTAGGACTTACGAGTCGACTAGTCCAAACAGTGAGAATGTGACAAATCTCCAGCCTTTGTCCATCTTGGTCTCACTGGTAGAGTTCCATAGATTTCTCTGGCCCTCAGGTCCTGTACCGTTCTCCACGATCCACAGCGAAAGTGCACCTTTTGGATTCCCACACAACTGGAACTGTACCTGCAGGTCACATAGCACATGTGTTTTTGTACAGCACATTGGAGATTTTCCTCAAATTGAGCTTCTTAAAATGTCCACTCATTGCTGTAAACTGCCTGATACTGCCCCTTTCATATTATTATTTTCTATTAATAAGTATCTGGACATTAGGTGTGCATATCAGTGAATTAATAATAAGACAGAACAGAAGGAATTCTTATTTCTGGACTCTGATGGTGTATTAGGTTGAGTTATACATTTATTTCGTATTAAGAGTTTAAGCCGAATACATAATTGTGAATATACAAAAGTGTCAGAGACTGTAACTGCACATTTTAAGTAGTTTCTAAAACATGATTACTTCTTTGTTAATACTTGATGTTAATGTTATAATTGAAGTTCTTTTTTTTCCTTTCTAAGATCTAGGCGAGGTGAAGTGCTGGTTATCAGGTTAGCCTTTAAGCCTCCGCAGTACTGTCTTTATTCATCTTACCCTAAAGACTAAGTCAAGATATCAGATAAAAACCATGTGGGAATAAAACAAGCTGTAAGGTTAAGACTGGTAAGTTTGCATTTGTGAGAGAGTGTGCGTGTGTGTGTCACTTCAATCACAGCCTCACTTCAACACACTAATAGTATTAGTTTGTTAAAGTTCTTAAATTGATGTCATATATTTGTATATATATTAAGAAAAATATAACACAAATAATAAAAAAATAATAATATATTTGTGTCAGAGACAGTAACTACATATTTTCTGAGGTTTTTAAAACACGATTCCTTCTTTGTTAATACTTGTGAGCCCAGCAAGTTACATTACCGCACCAAAAGATTCTGAAGGCCACCGCACAAAAAATAATCTGACTCTGCCAGCTATGGCCTGACTCTGCAAACTGAATCAATAATCTATTTTCAGAGATTTAACTCATGTTATTTAATTTACTGTACGTATTTACTTCTTTTAGCCTCTTACATCCATTTATTTTTAAATACCATGTATTATTTAGTGAATATATTGAAAACCCGGCAATCCTAACATACAGGGTTAAGAAACTGAAACGTTTAAGGGGTATTTAAAGGGGTTCAAATGTAAAAGAAGCTCCTGGCTTTGGTGTTAGTCAAAATCTAGTATGAATGATCAATAATTAATTGTCTGTCAAGAAATTCCATATGGGTGCATCCCTAATGGCCACAAGTTAAGCCTATCTTTATCCAATCAGTGGTAATAATCTTTTGAAATCTCCCATTAGCCTAAAACTAAGCTTAACCTTGCTTCAAGAAACCGCCCTATGGCATGCGGTAATTTAATGATGAAAGAGCTATTACCACTCCTCCTGCGCAGTGTGAGGCCGCATGCTGTGGAGCGTGACATAGCCAGCTGTTAGAGCAAGTGAACTTTCTCCAACTACAGCGAAGGCAGGGAGCACTGGCCAAGGAGAGAGGGATGAAAGTGCTAATCTAGAGTCGCGGCTCGTCTCTGGGCCCGTGCCAAGCTGCTGTCATGGCCTGCTGTGCTAGCACATCGCCCTGGGCTCCATACATACAACAGTGAAGGCTTCACCTCACTTCTATCGGACGCTGTCAGTCAGAACCTTCACATAATGCTGGCCAACTGTCTGCATCCCCGTCCATCTGTGTCTCTTTCCACTTATCCTCATTCAGGGCATCCTTTACTGCTTTAGTTCTTCTTTTCCAGTTTTGGTTCTTGCTTTTCTCACTTTCTAACCCAATTCCATCTCTATCTGTCCCCATAGTCCTGTCTCCTCTCTCTCCCTCCCTCTGGGACTCCCTCTCTCCTGTAAGTCTTTTGTGTTTGCTTGTGTATGCGCGTGTGCTGCAGATTGATGGGGTCAAGCTCCTTGCTTTCAGCATCCTGAATAACACCCTGTCTGTCAAAGCCCTCGCTGCAGCCAGGAAGCAGAGATTGCCTCTGCAAATTGTTTTGGAAGGACATTAACATTTTACATTTTCTTGCCAGATTTCCTTTTAATTATGCTGGAATTCCATTAAAACGAGAGTGTAAGGACAACCTCATGAGGCTTGATCAAACGCCAGCACTATTCATTACCACAGTTAAGGGTACATTTCCAATTTCATCTTTTAAAAGTGATCCAATATAACCTTGGCCCTTGACACAAGCTCACATGTGGAATGTGCAAAATATGCCACTGGAGCAAGGGTACGCCTGGAAAAACTCATGGAAATTATTGCTCAATCAACGAATTAAAGGAACAGCATCTAAGTGCATTAGGTGCAATCAATTAATCAACTAATTTAAATTAGAATAAAACGTCCTAATGAGCCACTGCCACATTAATCACTCTCTTCTTGTCTTGCTGCCTGGCCCCTCCCTGTATGCATCCTAAACATTATATAACTAAAGTCAGTAAAATATCAGTATGCAGTGTCCCACTAATGACCGTGTCTATTGTTGCCCGTGTGTTTAAATGAGGGAGGATTATATTGGCCATCAATTTGAAATGAGGCCTGTTGAAAAATGCTCTAAACATAATTTCCACAGAGATTCAGACAAAGCCCACAGCAGCGAGGCACAATGCACCGGCTGGGTTTGTGGGCAGAATGCAGAATAATGCTGTTGTTCTCTTACCATGCATGGGGCATTGCGCAGTGGGTAGAGGAAGAGTGGACTCCGCACAACTACTGACCCTCTTTGACCTTTGGATTGACTTTCTATAGCCAAAACAGCTCCTGCCAGACAACACGACAGACGTACACAAAATACATCAAAACAAATCCAAAGTATTGCACTTAGGGCAGACACAGTGACATGGAAGGCTGTGGACTATTAATGGCCATGCATTAAACTGAACCTGTATCGACTGTCCATCAGAGAGCCAAAGATTTAGAGATGAACATTTACTGTTGTTTTTCATTTTCAAAATCTTATAAATTAACAGAATGTCTTTGTGCAACTGATATATGGAATACACTATATGGTCAAAAGTATTGGGACACCTGACCATTAGACCAACAGGGACTTTAATGACACTACATTCAAATGCATTGATTTTAATATGGAATTTGTCCCCCTTTGCAGCTATAACAGCTTCCACTTTTCTTAGAAGGCTTGCCTCAATATTTTGGAGTTTCTGTGGGTATTTGTGCCCATTCATTCTGTAGAGCATTTATGAGGTAAGACACTGATATTAGATGAGAAGGTCCATTCTAGTTCATCCCAAACGTGTTGGATGGGGTAGAAATCATAGCTCTGTGTGATAAGGTACACATGTCCCAATAATTTTGTCCAAACAGTGTATCTCCTCAACTCTAGTGGTAAAAAATATGGTGTCCTGGTATAAAACATTTTCGTAGATAGCTAACAGTCCTTCTCTATGTGGTTCAGGATTTTTCTTGCACAAATTTCTGCACACTGCACAGAAGAGCAGGGCATTACTTTTCCTGTGCCAACATTTCATTCTGGTCCAAATCATTCTGTAGGTCCTTGGCAGAGATGTGGGGGTTTTGCTTTTCATGCCTGGCCAGCCTCACAGAGATTTGTCTTGGTGCTTTAGATCTTGCCTTTACTTGCAACAGTTCTCATGAACTTCCATTCCTTAATGCCATGTCACACAGTAGCAATTACAAACAAGAAATCATTGCACACAGTTATTACACACAGTGTTAGTTTTCTTAGTCTTAGATCAGTCAGATATTCTCTTGGCTGTTAAAGGTAAGCACAACATCCTGAGAGGTTTGAACGGTCTTTACCAGATTTGGATTATATACTAATCAGTCAAAACTTTGAGATCCTACAAAAATAACTCAAGTGTACTGACTGAATGATTGACACACTGCCCAGTTTGTCAGTATATTGAACTGAATAAATGGTGTCACATTAAAGTTTGCTGCATGTAGACTTTCCACAACAAAAGTGTGTCATTTGACAAGGGGTGTCAAAACTTTCAGACACAACTGTGTCCTTGTTAGAATACTTGTATACTCGTTGGAAGTGAGGTCAGTTTAATCTCTTAAAGTGCAAGCTTATCGCTCAGTCATTAATCTGAAGACTTGTTATGCAGACCTTATCATGAATAATTCAGTAAATGCCATGAATAATTCAGTAACGACCATAATACTAATATGCAAATCCTGGACTTATGAGAGTGAGAAATTGAAGCACAGGCCCTTTGAGTTTAAGGGGTTAACTGAAATTATAATGTCCCAAAAGTGCATGTGACTTGAATGAAAGGGTAAGAATATATATATGAAATACTTATAATAATGACAATCAGTTGATTATTGAGATTCCTACAAAAATCCTTTTAGGAAAAGTACATTTGAATATGCAAATGAGATGTTATCTTTTACCTATTTTACATATTATTCTAATCCAATAATCCAACCAAATGGCACCGAAAAGCTCTTAACGTCTAATTGTTGTATTGCTTATTTAAGGAAAATATATTGGTATGAATTGATTTTGTGGTTGTTTTTATTATTATAATTATTTTATCAGAATGTCGAATGAACATGTAATGCTTCTTTAATGCTGGTGCTCTAGAAGCTGAGATTTTTGGTTCTGAATGGACTTTAAAACCAGACAGATCTCAGAAAACATTAATGTATGTACGTTACAAAAATAAAAGTATGGGGACGCCTGACCATTAAACCAACATGGACTTTAATGGCATTGCAAACTTCAATATGAAGTTGGTCCCACTCTGCAGGTATAACAGGTTCTTTTCTCCTTGGGAAACTTTGCATAAGAAATAGTTTTTGTGGGAATTTGTGCCAATTCATGTCGAGCATTTATGAGGTTAGTCACTGATTTTGAATGAGAAGGCCTAGTCACAATCTCTGTTTCAGTTCATCCCAAAGGTGCAAACATACTGAACTCATCCAGCCACATCTTTATGGAACTTGCTTGATGCACTGGAGCGGGAACAGATAAGGTTCTTCCCCAAACTGTGCCCACACATCCTTAGAATACTTTCTAAAATATTCATCCAACTCTTTCCAAATTCATCAGCCCCCTTTGCAGTCTGAAACAATTTCAAATGTTGTAGGTGTGGCTACCTGAAGATGGACAGCTGTTCCTGAGCCCTTTAGGGAGAGAGGAGTGGACCATGTTGTATGGACTTCGGCCTGACACCAGCTGCCATCCGCAATCGCCATCTTCAAAAGAGCAGTAGCTGCCATTGAGGAACTGACCTGAAGGGAAAAGAGAACAGAGATGGAGACTCAGAAGGGAAGAGGACAAGATGAGAAGAAGGACTAGAATACAGAGTGACCCAGAAGAATGAAAGGAAGCAAGATTAAGAGAGAAAGAAAAAAAATGGGCTAACAATTTAATCCCAAGGCTCAAGAGCCTATGAGCTTTGATGAGAGAGACTCTTCGGCCAGACTTACACTTCAGAAGAAGCACAAGAGGCAGAGGGACCTCAGAGACAAGAGAGACAGTGTGCAAATGAACACTCGCTTAAAGGAGATGGTAAAGCAAAAAAAGGAGGGAACGAAGGGGGGGGAAAAAGGAGGCCCTATTAGCAACCACCCAGGACCCGATCCATCTACAGATCCTTTTAGACTTGTTTACTACTATACGATCTGATGTGAGCTGCATTAAGAAATGATTCTATTCCACAAACAATGCACAAATTGCCTGCTGGTATCCATTACCAGGCCACTTTGTCAGAAACCCCTGCCTTGTAGCTCCAACTTGCAAGCATAAAATTAGCCTGTAGATGCCCAATTTATGTTCAACACTTCTAGGAGAGACACCAATGTTTTCTTGAATAACAAGCTTTTTTGAGACTAGCAGTGATATAAACTCACTGCGTCATTCACACACACACACACACACACACACACACACACACACACACACACACACACACACACACACACACACACAC
>JBBMFX010000001.1:39902054-39917363 GCA_037832545.1 Rhabdalestes septentrionalis | reverse complement strand
TAAATGCAGCAAACTCATGATATTGAACGTGTGACAGGGGGAGGGGGCGGGGGGACGGGGAAGTGTACTAACTGAAAGTGAAGGTTATCAGCCGGTCATACCTGAACACACTACTGCACACAGTGTGAACAGCACGAAATTCCTCTTCTGCATTTAAACCCGTTCACCAAGTGAACCAGCGGCAGCCAGGAACACAGCGCCCAGGGAGCAGTGTGTGGAGATTGTACCGGGAAGCGGCATGTGGGGACAGTACCGTGCTTAGGGTACCTCAGGGGTACTTAGCAGTCTTCAGGATCGACCCACAACTTTCTGATTGCAGAGCGAGTGTCCTAACCACGCAGGTGTGTGATGGGGGGGGGGAGTTCCCTAATACAAATTATATAAAATTATCTAACGCATAGGTCATTGCAATCAGTACTATAGTGAGAAAATATCAAGAAATCCCAGTAAACCCTGTTCTGTTTATTAACTGTGTATTGATAGTCAAAAACTTTAGCAATGCTAATCTAACTAGCTAATCTGACTAGCTACCTTCTGACAACTGTTCTCATCTGTTAAGGTGTATATATAAAACATAAAAAGTGGCCTATGCAAAAGGCATTAGATGAAATTAAACGTGTACCATTTCCAGAAAAGAGCCATTTTTTAAGTTTGCACCCTGTAGAGAATGTTATCTTTTATTTTCATTTAGAAAATCAACAAAACGTATTTTGACCAGAGGGGGTTGGAGGAGAGGGAGGTGGTGTTCAGTTGTAAATATTTAGCTTGTTAAACTGTGTGCTACAATAAGACTAATTGCATTGTGAATGCAGGCTTACATGAACCGAAACAATGTATGTGAGTTCAAAGACGGAGCTGAGAAAAATAAAACACAAGCAATAAAAGCAAAAACAAACAAAATCAGATGGACTGAGCAGAAGCTAAACTTGTGTGGAACATATTTATGGGCCATTTATTCTTTGCTGATTCATGTACAAATGTGGAGATTTGCTATGTGATCATGACACAACCTGTTTAAGCAGTTTTAGTAAATTGCACACCACTAACAATAGAAGAACACTATTTGATTTGAAGCTGAATTTTGTCAGTTTTTGGATGCTCATTCTTAAATTTCCCAATGACATATCTTTTAACTTTTTTTTCAGGGGTTTCAAGTTCAAAACATTTCAGTGGGAAAGGCTGGAAAAGAATAGAAAGATTGAGTGGTAATGGTGGATGACAGTGTTTGCTACAATGACTGGAGGGCCACGGAAATATGTATGGGCTTGGGCTGGGTCAGGAATGATGAAAGATTCTCATGATTTTCATTGGCCAAACCAATTATATGCACAGGAATTGAAATTTCTTTCCATAAAAAATACAGACCAAAAAATCCTCCCTTTTGGTTGGCTAGCGAGCTGTGAATCTACAGAATGCCAAAAAAAAATTACATTTTATATGGTAGATGGCATATTCAATTAATGACCTTGTTCCTGAAAGGTTCTTGTTTTGCTTTGTTTCTTTGTAGAACCACGTCCTTTTTTTACCCTTGTTATATTCCCATTAAGAGGTTTGGAGCAATGACGTAAAGACATCCATAAAAAATCTATTTTTACCAATGAGATTACCTTTACCACAGAAAAATAAATGCGTAAGCTGTATGACCAGAACATAGTCTTTACTGTAAATCACTGTCAGAGGAATGACACCCTTCAATTCCTTAAAGTGATTACAGCTTTTACTGATTATATATGTATTTCCTTAAAGGAAATCGTACTGTGGAGGCACGACATGAACATACAGAGAGCACAGTAAGACCACAGGCATCACCGGAAAGAGGAATGTGTCTTAAAATCAAAGAATTGTGGGAGGTCATGTGTCTACACTTTGGATCTGCAGAGGCACTGAAATTCTTTTGATTCCATGGTGGTCTAGCCCTTGATGTTTCACTTTTGCTTGGGAGCAACAGACGGTCACATTAAAGCCAGAAATGTTCACCTTTCAGACATGATTGAGACCCAGGGCTCAAAGATTAAAGAAAGAAATATAGATGACGAATTGAGAGACTTTGCTGGCAGAAAGGAACTGTCACTCAAAAGCTATGAAAGAGAACCTGAGCTCTCTCGGCCCGTGGGCCGCTCTTCGCATTGTCTCGTTTGTTTTGGTGGTTTTGGAGAAACCCATGCAGCTACAGAGTAACACAAAATAAAAGCTTTATGTCTAGAAAGTGCGTTTTCATATTCATCTAAATTTGATAATGATTTGGCGTACGATGCTGTGGGCCATTGTAGACTTCCTCGATATCAGAGTGTACAACCTGGAGCGAGATGAAAAAGCCGGATAAATGCCGTCTCGTGTTTGTTCTCCACCAAATAAAATGATGCTCTCACAAGTGGATTGTGGGAGTGCCCGAGGGGGGCAACAAGAGCGAGCAAGGAAGAGAGTAAATCATGACTTCCTGGGAGAGAGGAAAGAAAGTAAGGATCTGAATCTGCTCATTAAGGCTATTCCTCTATTTTTCCTTTCTTTTTCTTGAAGGTCGACTTCAATTAGGCTTCTTATCGTCCTAAGTTGTTTTTCTCACCTCTAGGAGCAGCTGCATAATGTTGATGCGATTGTAAAAGGTGCACGACAAATAAATAAATAAGTAAATAAACAAACAAACCAAATGATGCAAATTACAGCTTTGAAATGGATGCCTAATTAAACAATGACCAAAGGGCATTACTGTCTGTAGATATTGTATATGTGCGTGCCGCAACAGCTGTAAATGGAGAAAGCTGAATTAAATGGCTCGGTCTGTTTAACGGCATGTTGCACTTTTCTCCTTCACATCACAGAGTGTGCGAGACCAGAGCCTGGCTCCATCCTTTAAGATCTACTCCTACTCGTTTATTAAAGCGCAATAGGCCAGTGGGCTTCCCATTTACAAGGGTGGCATTTTAAAAGGCAGGCAAATAAAAGTACATTGCAAACAGTTTCCTTGCAATTATATCCATCACAGATTTGCTCAAGGGCCCAGAGCTAATTTTTCCTGAGCAATGGCCATTTGGGCATGACGAGTGTGTTAAGTTGTCTTTTTAATCGATACATAAAAAATACTACATTGACCAAAAAGCTTAAATGCCACAGTTTCAGCTCCAGCCACATCTTCAGTCATGTTTGGATTCAGAAGAGTTTCTATGTGAAGAGACTGCTGAAGTAAGAGCGCGATAATATGTGTTGTCAATCAAATCATTTTAAAAATGAATGACTGGCTAGTATTTGGTACCCCTTCCATGTATCAAGATATCTGTTGCCACTGCCTGACCATTTAAAAACAAAGGCTCAGATTTCAGATCTCATTCTTTTTTGCATGAGAAATCAGTCACAGAAAATATTCACACACACACGCACACACGCACACACGCACACACACACACACACGCACACACACAATACCATTCAAAGGTTTGGACACTCTTTCTCATTTAAAGATTTCCTTGGTTTATATTATTGGCTACATTGCATATTAATATTGAAAACATCACACTCTTGGCATGTTTTCAATCAGATTCATGAGGAATCGACCTGGAATGTTATTTAATTAACAGGTGTTTCTTCGTCAACAGTTCATTAGTGGAGTTTCTCGCCTTCTTAATGTGTTAGGTATCATCAGTGTTGATGGTCGGGTCGGTAAACAGTTAGTAATCCTATTCCACTACGGTTCTACTCCACATTATGGCAAGAACCAGTAAATTCAAGTCCATCAGTACCTTATTACAAAACATATTCTGGTTTGTTTATCTCTTTTTTTACTGCATAATATCATGTGGTCCTTCATCGTTTTTTTTTTTTTTTCAAAATTAATCTAAAATGTGGAAACTAGTAAAAATGAGGACTCTAGTAGTCCCTGATACTACATTATCTGTTTGAAATCCTTTTCAGGAGGGTGGTGTGGTCTGAGTGGGCAGGACAATGTGTTTGTGAGACATCTGTTTTATGACAAACTATGTTTAAAAAAAAAAGCATCCTTTCTCTGAAATGTCTGCTAGCATGGCATGTTGTTTGTTTGTAAATGTCCTGTTAAACACAGTAGACTGAATGAAGTACCATGCCTGGCCGTCCCTTTTCTGCATTGAAGACTTTGACTAGGCAGACCTAAGTGCCTGAGCCTGGTGTTGCTGGGCTTCCCTCTTCTATGGTGGCTTCTGGATCTGTTTAGCTGAAGCAGTGCTGCACACAGCAATATGTTCTGGGACTCTTTCTCCTATAGCTAGTTATCAGAACCTTTTTCCTAGCAAGAAATAAAGTAGAGAACCTTCTGCAAGTGTGTCTTTTACCTTGGCTTGTCTGGAATATGATCATTTTGAGCTTCTGACGGTCTTATGTTGTATCTCAATCAGAAGCTTAACGCAAAAGGGAGATTTAAAAAAAATATTCCTCTATTGTGTATTATCTGGATGTAACAGATCACTACTTTATACATCTATGAACCTTTCTGTGCATCTCGACACAATCCTATATAAACTACATGAAAACAAAACCAAGTATTGTTTTGTTTAGTTTTTTTCCACCAGAAAAGCAAAGGCAGATGATGGTATAACTGACTAGTGAGCATACTTCCTTCTGTAATACCATCACACTTAGAGGACGCTTTTTATCAGTAATTATGATTTTATCAGTAATTATGAACTACCGATCTGAGATCCCGTCCAGTTTAGCCTCTTAGGAACATTCTCACTCACACTCTCTAAACGTTTGTAAGGTCACAGTCATCTCTGATTTAGCCATGTGAGTTAAAATAGTGCGCAAAAACATACTAAACCAAAACCACATGATTCCACTGTTAATTCTGTGACTAACGGAGCCATTTCCTGCATTCCTCAACAATCCTGTTCCACGCTCATAAGCAAGTATCTTTCCTAACCAAAAATTTTGCTCAAGACCCGGTTAGTAGTGTCCCTGCTGGACCTTCTCTGGACCCCGTTTCTCCACTTGTCCATTCTCAGCACTGCTCATTTCTCACCCGTCTCCTGTGGGAGGATGATTGATGGTTAGGGAACGGGAAAAAAAAAATGCCCATGCTCGTGTGCCCTGTCTGTGGCTGGAAAGCAGCAGCCTAACACCATATTAGGCTCTGGAAGCTGCACGGTTGAGTAGAACGGGAAATCGATGAGGGAACATGAGGCTGGAGGTTCAAATCCCAGATGGAGAAAGTTACCACCAGGAATAAATGAATGTACTCTGCTGTGTGATTGAGTGATGGAGAGGAGCGTGCTTGCTGCAACACCCAGAGAACGGTTACTCTCGACTGGACCCAAAACACAGATTCCCAATTCTCCACGGATACCAAGTTCATACCAAGCTCACTCAATAGGAGGAGACTTTTCATTCTTATTGTACTGATATTAATAAGATGATAATACATCTCTGAAAAAAAAGACCAATGCAACATTTTCTCAGGTTTTATCTTTCACAGGTGCAAGTATTGAACTGATCAGCTTTTGCTTAGCTATCAAGAACTGCCGAAAACTTTTTTTCTTAAATTCCCAATAAAAATATTTTCCTTTAAATCACAGTTTTAAAGGAAACGACAAAACATCAAAATAAGAGAAACTATGCAGTGTTTACAGAATTTGAATAATTTTAAGAAAAAAAAAAATGGCCGTTGATGAACTTCTAGAAGTGTTTTTCCATCCAACTGGTCTCATTGCTAGAGTGTGTTAATTCCAGCAGTGTTTTCATACATTTCCTCATTAAATAAGATGCGATTCAGGCAATCACTAATCAGTATCTCATAAAGCAGAATGAGGTGTTTGTATAGGAATTGAACAGACACTAGCATGGAGTGGTTTCATATTCATAGGGATGCTGATTTAAAGATGAATTGCAGCGCTCTCTTATTTACTTCCAGAGCATAATAGTCTTGTACAGAGGCTGCAAGAAAGGGGAAAACATTTATTGTATTAATATCAGTTAATGTTTCTCTAACTAAATATGTAATATACTTTAATTATATACAAAAATAAAACAAAGCTCCTTGGCATTCTCAAATGAACACTTGCAATAACTTTCTAAATAGTCCTAGAACAGCTTTGTAATTAATATTTTCACTATAGGGAACAGGCCTAAATACAGCAAATGATTTATTTGTTTTACAGCAAATGACACTTACAAGTAAAGGTTCCGTAATGAATCTTTAAGGAAGTACAGTTAATTGTGAGAGAATAAGTGGTGTAGTCTAGACACAAGTAAACTCACTATGGAACCACAATGATATGCAGTCTGGCAGTATATTATTGTTTGTGTAATTCAACAAAAGAGAGAGCTGAATTAATGCTATAAACCTGTTATTATTATTTTTCAAGCTTGACAACTTTTAAGGCATGAGAATCTGAAGCTAATTAGTGAGGCATAATGTTCTAGGGATTGCTGAATTAAAATTGTGCCAAAGTTTGTTAAGGCTTTAAAAAGACTCTTTGCACCCTTGTTTTTTTACACTTGATCATTAAAGAACAAAACGTGGCTCTTTAGTAGCATCACTTTCAGAAATCCAACGGCGATATTTTTATTTATCCCTTTATTTTTGCTGCATTGAGGTTTTTTGCTGGTTGGATTAATCTTGATAGTAAACAGTATATCCACCACTTCACTGAAACCACTTCATGAAAATAATGGTTTGGAAGGTTTTTATAGGGAACCAAAAGGACTTATTCACCTGAATTGCTCTAAAAAACACTGGTGGTCAATGTGAGAATAGATTATTAGTATTATTACGAAGAGGCATTGAGTCGATCCAGGCTCAAAGCCATGTGCACATGTCATTTTGCAGGTTAGTAAAGAATTCTGATGTAAGGGTTGCTGTACAGATGCAGTAGGACTGCAGCTAGAGCCCTAGGCTCCTGGCTGACACCCTACAGAGCTGGAAGATCGAATATGAACTGCTAATGGCTGGCGTGCTTGAGGTGTGAGCCTATAAATGTTGCTGTATCTACCACTTCTATTCCCACGGGCAGGACACTTGTTAACCACATGATGCCGCAGAATAACCGACTCTCTATGGCCCTGAAAAGTCTCTATGCGTCATGCGTTTCTTATTGCCTCATCACAGCTTTGGCAAAGGCCCACACAAAGTTAGGAACTTTGCAGATTAGGATGCTCGAGCCGCAGATGCCCTTTTTCAGCCTTCTATTCACAAGCCGATCATGGCAAAGTGATCAATGCTGCACAGCGGAAGCTGCTCTTTTCCACCGGACTGACTCACCCTTCAGCCTCATGACAGAAGGGGTAATTAGAAAGGCACCTTGTGGAGGGCAGCGAGGAGAAGCAGCGCTTCTCAGAGACACTCTTGCCAAAGTCATTGAACTAATAAGGAGGAGTGATTAGTGGTTGAATGCCTTTCCTCTCCTCGTACTGTATGGGACCACTGTCTGCTAAAACGCATTCACTCCAGAGCCGGCTTTGTGAATTTAAATGAACCTCATCAAACTCGTGCCGGATTTAACTCAAACTGCAAGGTGCGCTTTTATGGTGGCATTGTGATCAAAATCAGGTTTGCCAGAGGGCCCACAAAGCAGATGAGTCAGGCAGAAACAAATGACAAGCAAGTTAACATTTTATGACAAGGCGATCTACATTGACAATCTTAAAAGCAAAATGTCCAGCACTCGCGAAAAAAGTGACCTCCAGAGACGGTGATACAAAGTACTATTCTGTGGAACCGAAATAAAGCAGCATGGTTTAATACAAACAAAATGTAATCAAGTGGTTAGCTGGCCACATCTAGGGGGGAGTTTGGGGGAGGGGGGGATGTATCTACAGAAAGTGAAGTGAAGAAAACAATCCAATGCAAATTCTTAGTACAGTGTGTACTAAGTAATTTTGAGCCATTTCTGTTGGAGACTAATATAATCTAATTATATAATCATGATAAATGCATGTAGATAACGCAAACAGTCTGTCTTACATTGTCATGTAATCTCAAGTTTTATGTTCTGTTTGAGGTTTGTAGAATTTAATTGTGTAATATTGGTAGTATGTATGCGTGTGTGATTGCAAATATGTGCAATAACAATCACATTTTACGAGTAACTCAAGACAAATCCTTAACAAGACTTCACTTTGAAATCAGTTCCTTATACTTTTATTGATTCTGTTCTGTATCTACCACTGAATTTTCACTACAAACACACTAAAATTTCAGTCATTTGAACCCCTGTACAGTATATATATATGTAAGCACCTATAACTAATAACTATATCTTATATGTATTATATACGTGATGTTTTGTATTATACCATCACTGTCCAAACAAAATCATGTATATCCAAAACAGCCACTTTATAGAAAGGAAAAAAAAACAGGAAATCCCCACAACATACTTTAAACTTTTATTAATGTTTACCAACATTTACTAATTTGATTGTTTACTAAAATTCTGTAAAATGTGAAGCATTCTCTGCTTAGAAAACCTTTCCCACTGCAACAATTTATATTGCTGATTAACGTTGTACATGTTGTCACTTGCATTATACTTTCTACATTATGCTAATTACAGCACCTGTTACAGTTATAATGAAGACTTTACTAACACAATAATACATTAAATACAATTTATTGCTCACGAATGAAATGTTTCTAATTAGTAGCACATTATTAATCCATCAATGTTAGATAATAGAGCATGATAATGAATTGTTTGCAGGAAAGACACCAACTATAAAACAAAGTCCAGAAACATATGAAACCAGACACTAAGCCCTAAGACATAGACTCAGATGCACACACATACACACAAACACAGACACACATAAAACATACACACACACACACACACACACACACACACAGCTGCACTCCCAGACGCCTCTCCCAGAAGAATTAGCTTTGAGACTCAGTCCATCAAACACACACCTTGCTGGGTGGCAAGTAATTTGAGCTGGGCTGGCAGGTGCTTGAGGAATACAAGGCGGGCTGTAAAGCATGTCAATGTGCTAATATCTGTTATGGCAAGCGGGTGCATCTAAAGGACAGAGAGCAGAACGTGCAGCATGAACAAAGGTACACGGCGTGCTCCAGGGGAGCACATCCGCATGAGGAGTGAGTGACCCTGCGGGACTTGATCGGGTGAATACAGGGAACTGGTTGAGCTCCAGAAGCCTGGAACAATCAGAGATCTGTCTTCTTCTGAATTTGCATGACAAGCAGCGTGTTGTTCCCCACACAGCCCGACATGCGCAATTTCCCCCAAAGTTATTGAATCAGGAAGTGCGAGGGAGCCAGAATGAAGAAAGAGCAAGGAAAAAAAAAAAAAAAAGAATACACAAGTTGTGTGCGATTACGTGCAGGGGCTTTTGACATCACTGCCGAGCAACAGTTCTCAGACAACAAATGGGGAAGTGGCAAGAGGCAGTTATGTTTAATTCAGACGTCTAGAGCGAAAAACACAAATGTTCAGCAACAGCGCCTTTCTCTTGAACAGATCGTTCGTGCCGTGTAACACTTTGTCACCGTCATTTTAAAAGCTCATCTTGTCAAAAAAGTGGAGAAAATAATGCCTTCTCCAGCATGCAGTAATGCAAGGAGATTTTATTCCAAGGGGTTTTTGGCCCATTGCCACGGGTTCGTTCAACAGGTCATTATTGTTGGAGCACGCATTTCAGTGAACAGCGAATCATTACAGACACTGATTACCATATTTATACCGATTCATTAGATCAGGGGGGTCAGAAGCTCCGATGACGCAATTACATAGTGCTGTGTCCTATTAAATCAGGAAAAACATTCAGCATCTACGTTTTGAAGCTTTATTCTTACCCGTTTCCTAACTCTATTATAGGACATAAACATTATGTCTATGGGAATTAACATTACCAATACTGCCAATATGCTTTTTCTTCAAATGCTTTCAGTTTCTGTAATCAGGATGTATAGCAATTTTACTTAATATAGAACTAGTGGTAGGTGCACACATTAAAATGTTACAGCATAATTTTAAATAGTACGGCATAGACATGCTTACATGTCCATCATCACCTGAATATCAGTCACTCAATGCTTTCATTAGGGGCTGATCACTAAGGGCTGGCATATCAGAAAGACATATTCGACCACTAAAAGGAAATACATTTATTATAATAAGCTTATGTATTATAAAGCTAATAAATGTATTATTTTGTAAATTGGTTTTAAATAAATTACTTAATACATAACGAAAACAATATCATCTAAATTAACTAAGATTCTACATATAAAGAGAAAAGGGCAGCATGTCCAGAGCAAATAAAACCACATCACTTCCTAAGTCAGCACTCTAATTGAGACTTGTTGGACATTATTGTTTTTCGTAGTTAAATAATTCAGTCACATTTTATTTATACAGATACAGTATATGCATAGTCAAATAACCTATGAAACACAAACCTTGCCATGCTTTGATCAAGTATATCTCAGACATCAAAAAGAGTGTCTAACATGCACGTGAGTCGCATGCTGATGTTGAAGTGCGTTTGATGTGTTTATCCTATCTGTTCACTTAAAGAGGAATAATCTCCTCGATCGCAAACATCTTGCATGTGTCAGCATCAGCTGCTTGATGCAAAGGATAGACAAAAGGAATTAGTGGGATGTGTAGAGGGAGAAAACCAGGATCTACAGAGAAACACCCTGGGACGTTTAATGACTGCAAGCTGTGAGATTCACAGTGTTTTGTCTCACTTTAAAAAGAATGGTCCAATTTTTTACAAGCAGACCGCAGCACGGCTCAGGGATAGCAGGGGCCATATAGATCACAGCAAAATCCTCCTCTTAGATCTTCTTTTCTACACAAAATGCATGACCAAATCATGGAGCTGTCTATGGAGAATTCCAGGGCAGTGCAGCAGTTAATACACTTAGCAGTCTGTTGTTCTGTTGGGATCAATATCCTTGGGACGCCGTCCATGACTGTGACTGAAGCTTAAATGATATAAGTGTTCATTCAGTGAGTTTCCACTGCCAAACAAAACGGATAAATGAAGAAATTGACAGAAAAGGTCACATTTTCTATAATACAGAGTTATCTGTATAAACACACTGCCTGTCATTTTCCATTTTAGTCTGGGTATACATTGCATACCTTCTGAAGTCTGTTTTTGAAAGCGTCATATTCTAATGTCAACCTTTCACAGAACTACATCGTTTTCCATAAAGCAAATAGCGAATATCAAACACACCGTGAGTTTCAGCGGTGAAAAAGAAACAGATCTGGCTGTTTCACTTATCAGCCATAACAAATAAAAACACTGACAGGTGAAGTGGATAACATTGATTATCTCGGTACAGAGGCACCTGTCAAGGGCTGCTTCAAGCAGCAGGGTTTAATGCAGCCAAGCCTCATTAATGCACAAGGAAAGCAAGGCTTGCTCGTCCGATCTGATCCCAGAGACGTGTTACTTTAACACAATCTTTTGAAAATGTTAACACTGTCTTTGATAAAAACAAGTGCCAGAACACAATTTGTGCACTTCAGCTTGCTGTGTGTGTGAGGATGTGTAGTCTCAGACCCTGGTTAAACCCTGAGTACCGCAAAGAAGGCCGACAATGGGCACATCTGTACTGAACCCGGGAGTTTTATTAGGGGACCTGCCCTGAGGGATCACATTTTATTTTTCACCATGTAGACAGTCAAAACGTGTAAAGGGGCATTTGGCAGATGGTCTTAGAATCATTAGTTACAGGGACAGTCCACCTAGTGTAACTGGGTGTTAAGTGTTTGGCTCAAGGGCAAAATTGCAGAAAATGAGTGTTGAACCTGCAACTCTGTGGTCATCAGGTACACAGGGGTGTGTTTTACCCACTAGGCTACTAGCACACTGTACACCGTGTGTGTTGATTCCATGAAAATGAAATGGCACCAGAATAAACTATGAGAACATAAAAAGCAGTGTGATGCTCTGGCCAACGTTCTATTTGGAAGGATTCTTATCCTTGGGTCCTGCAGTTCATGTAGATTTTACTTTGACGTGTACCACCCACCTAAACACTGTTATACCACACTGTTATACACCAAGTACACGCATTCATGGGAACAGTATTCACTAACGTCTGTTGCCTCTTTCAGCAGCATAACGCCACCTGCCACACTGCAAACAGAAATGTTCAGACATGTTTTGAAAAACCTGACACAGTTCAAGGTATTGACTTGGCCTCCAAATGTCCCATCCTATAAAGCATCTTTGGACCGTGGAGCATCCAGGAGGCTCTGCTGCTAACAGCTTGGTGCCAGAAACCACAGCACACCTTCAGATGTCTTGAGGAGTTAATGCCTTGATGGTCAAAGCTGTTTTGGCAGCACAAGGAGGACTTACACCATTAGGTGGCTGGAAATTTCAATTTATGGCTGATTAGTGTAGCATCATAACAAACAGAGCAATGATGAACCTATTCGTTTTTCTATCTGAAGCACAAGTAGGAAGACATCAAGGAAACAGATGTTTACACAGCTAGCACCTCATCACGGTCTTCTGCACACATGGAGCACATGCATGTCTCTTTGACTTTGTTTTCTGTCTTTCCTTGTTTCCTACTGGCTGTTCCCTAAATCACTCATTGAGTTGCAACCCTACCATCTCACACCGAGTGATTTTGAATCAAACAAATCAAGGCCTGCAATTGTTCCAGAGCTGGAATTAAGGTTGAAGTTTGACTGGTTTCTTCTGTTATTCTACCAGCTCTTCTGTGCCGTCAATCACATCCGACCACATTGCCAACCTGGAAAATCACATCAGAATGTGACTGACGGAAACTGAACAGAAGGGGCAAATTGGGGGGTTGAAGCTGTGCTGAAAACTGTGCAGTGCAGCCCTAGTTTTACATACAATCCAGAAACTAGCATTATCAAAAAAGGGCACATGGGGTTATTTATGTCTACATATGGAACCATTTACAGATTCATAGAGAAATTAATATATTTCCATATATTTTTGTATTGAAACAATTTCATTAGCAGGTGATACTGACAAGTCTTTTTAAACACAACACTCTGAAATAAAGTAATTGATGCTACAAAATGACACATGCTTTTGTTCTGTTGGTTAATTATTATGTATAATTATTTCGTGAACATGCATGCAATATCACAAAACTCTTTTTTAATCATGTCTTCTCTGAGAGGTGACAAATTGCCTATAATGTGGTATTTATTGCTTTTTGACTTGTTTTGACATTATTTCTCACACGTTGAACCTAAAACACAAATCAAATACTATTAACTTGCTCTAAAACATTTGGCCATTTTATCATCCTGTCTACTGTAAGGTAAAATATTGATCAAGTTGGCTGTTTGGATCCGTGTACCTCTCTTTCCAGATTTTGACACCAAAAGTAAACCAGAAAGAGCACGAAAACCTCTAAATAGACAGCAGATCATGGGCTTCGAGGTGACAGCTCACACTAGATAATGGCTACTGAAGGCTCCACAGGGCAAAGCTTGCTTCTCATAAAAGCTACTGTTGAAGAGAGTGAGCTTTTACAAGAGAAAGGCAGAGAGACCACTTCAATAAATCTCACAGCGGACCATACTGCACTTTTATCAGTTTTGCCAGCCCCATAAATACTTCACTCTGCTGTAATGGTCTCACGTTTGTGACTACAAAGCCACATATACAGCGATCATTAGAAGACTCAACCAATCCTTACACTTTACATCCTGTTACAATTCAAAATCACCCTAACAACCAAGACAAGATGTCTCATCCAAAAATACACAAAGCAAAATGGGTGCCATAGGTGTCATGAAAGATCACCCACTGGCTAAACAAGATGTTTTACAAGCTTTATTTGTTCCTAATTTTGGAAATGTGTCATAATTGGATATTAATACATTCATTATTTCTCATTCATAGAAGATGCAGTCAAATGATGTGATTACATTTTTGCTTGTTCTGTAATTGTTTGACGTCTAATCAATGGTACAAATGGTGAAAATTAAGTCGCAAACTTGTCAGTACATTATTGAAGTTAGTAATCATGCAAATTACTATGAAATTCCATTTGTAATTATCTAATAACTTATCAGCACTGTTCAAACAAAACCTTGAAATTTCCATTGTAATCATTTTTTGACAATTAAAAACATCTGCCTTTTACACAGGCTCAATCGTTATGGTCCAGAATTACATTTATACTTATAAAACATTTGTGCATTAATATCACATTAACTTCCATCACAAGTTTATTGCTTGAACTTTCTCAGGAAACTGGGGGAATATTCCTGTCAGCTTTGAAGACAAAAAACAAACAGCTAAAACAGCTCTCTTACCCATGCTGCAGTTGGTGATGAAGAGCGGGTCGTAGGTGGCGGTCTCCTGCTCTCCTGGCTGGTCGTAACTGGACGAGATCCTGAAGGGTTTGCCGCGGGCGCCCAGGCTGAGGTGCACCACTGCCCAGCTGCCAAGGAAAGAGAGAAGCAGCAAGATCAGCAACAGAACCAGGCAGCAGGGGCGGCAGAGAGCCTGTCCTGGCCTGGAGGGGGTCAGCGCGGGCCCTGGGGTACCCTCTTCCGCATGGGTCATATCGGTCATCTCCGGGGAGCCGGTAGAGGATGAAGTCTGACCTCCCGAGACCAAGCCTGTCTCCTCAGCCATTTTAGGGTCACTCTGTCCAACAGTGTCACACATGCCCTATTGTACAGGGGGGCTGCTGAGGCCAAAGGTGGTGTTGGAGCCCAGCCGCACGTCTAGGCTCTCAACGTTTACTCTCTTAATTCAGGGATTCTTCCCTGTGTACAAGTGAGAGGATCTAGAGCTGCTTTCTGACTGCTTAGCCAAACATCGCCTCTCATAATGTAGTCAATGTTCAAGCTAATTTTATTAAGCAAATTGAATAGATTTCACTTTGCCTGCAGGCTACTAACCAATGGATTTACTTCCCTCCTTTACCACTGCCTCCCTTCGTCGCTCCCTCCCTCTATCCCTCCCACCCCCCCCCCTCTTTTCTCCTCCGCCCCCTTTTTCCCTTCTTTGTTCACCTGGCTGTTGTTTACTGCAGGCTTGTTAGTGTGTCTCTAATCTCAGCGCAGGATGTGCACCAACATCCGACCCACTCAACGGGAATTAGAAGTGAGAAGCATGGCAAAATGGCATCTTCAGGCTACTGTTCTTCTAAAAAGAGGGACTGGCACTCGGTGTGTGCAGCAAAACAAGGAAAGAGAGAGAGAGAGAGAGGGAGAGGGAGAGGGAGAGATTTAGAGAGAGAGAGAGAAGGAGAAAGAGAGAGGGGGAGATGGGAGTGAGGGGGAATGGGAGAGAGAGAGAGAGAAAGAGAGAGAGAGAGAGAGAGAGAGAGAGAGAGAGAGAGAGAGAGAGAGA
>JBBMFX010000001.1:39885979-39901139 GCA_037832545.1 Rhabdalestes septentrionalis | reverse complement strand
GGGGAGGGAGAGAGAAAGAGAGAGAGAGAGAGAGAGAGGGGGGTGGGAGTGTGTGGGAATGGGAGAGAGAAAGTTAGCGAGAGAAAGAGAAAGGAAGAGATAAGAGAAAGAGAAAGAGAGACAAAGAGAGAGAGATAGAGAGTTGGAGAGAGAGAGAAAGAGAGATGGACAGAGAGAGAATGCTTTGGTGCACAGGGGGACTGAAACTGGAACTGTGCTGCTGAATGCATTTCGCACTCTTCATTTAAAGCCCCAATCTGGACTGGAGAAAACAGCAGCAGCAGTGAGAGCATGAACCATTTGACTCTCAGCACTCATTTGATGTTGACGCTGCAGCCATAAAGCTGCTGTAACTGTAATAGCAAAAAAAAAAAAAAACGGTGTTGCAGTGATTCATTAGTGATCAGTGACGTGCCGGCTGAGGGAGAGGTTTCCAGCCACTGAAAGGGTTCATTGTTTCAAATTTAGCTTTATGTTTTTAAACCACATTTAATTAGGCTTTCTTGGAGAACAGTGGGGGAGGGGGAATTCAATAAAAGTGCAAAATAACTCTCTTGTGCCATGACAGTGACCAAAGATCCTGCTCCAGGCTATTTCCAAGCTCATATGTAAGAAAGAACGAGAGGCTAATTTCATTTTTCATGTTGTCTGATTAACCGCTGCATTTCAGCACAAATGTTATTTATCTGATATATGGGATTCAGAGTAATACATATTAATCGCTGCAATACTTAATATATTATCGTTAACATGGCATTGCTGTGATCTCAGCTGTCAAGCTCTAATTACCTATGTGAGACTGAACATGGACGCACACATAAGGACAGAGTGCAAAACAATTAGAAGTATCATTAAAAGAGATATTGAGCTTTGTATCAAATCAGAGATGGAGAGCTTTGTACCATTTGAATGTTTTTGAATCACTAGCAGCAACACCACACATTAGGCCAAAAGACGTATTAGATTTAGGGCATTTACTCTCATGTAATGTGAAGAGGGCACTTTGTTTTTAGCCACAGATTTTGACTGACAGGGAAGTGAACATTAAAAACGTAATTTTTTGATACATAAACACAAACCAGTGGATGTTACGAGGAGTTTGCGAGGGAGAAATTTGACCGGAGAACACAGAAAGCATACATTCAAAGAAGCCTAACCAGCTAATCGAATAGATTGTGTCAAGCTTTTGAAGACTTCCTTCAGAAGACAATCTATAAATTGGATTGCAATAATCCAATAAAAGGAACTATGGCAAATTTGGACAATCATGCGTTTGGCAGTAGATGTAAAAGTACAAAATATATGGAAAAAAACCAACATACCTTCTAAGAAGGAAACCACCAAAGAGACCTTTGACTGTAGCCGTGTGACACGACGAGATAATTATCTAGGCAGAATCTTAAGAATTTATGCACCATGACCTGCTCTAACATGATCTCATTTCTTGTGGTAATGTCCTGTGGAGGGGGACACAATGCTCATCAAACCAACCACGTTACTCGGCTGCATTTTAATGATAAATTGAGATTAGTAAAAACCAAGCCGTATTTCAAGAATTCTAATTTTATCACCAGATCAGGAGATGGACCAGTGCTTTACAAGACTGTATCATCAGCACATTTATGAATAGGAGAGTTGTGAACATGAATAACGACCTTAATGAATACGGAAAAGAGAACTGGAAATCCTAAAAAAGGGGCTGAAAAAAATCTACACCCAAACCCCACCTCACCTTATTACACAGATTGTTAAAAAACATGGACCACGTGTGACCAGAGACCCCAGTACAACCCAGGCTATTTAAGATGAAATGATCCACAGAGACAATGTTGTTTAGCATTCAGTGCAGGTGTTATGTCTTTTAGAGATGGCAGTAACACACCCACACCCTAGAAGACTGAGTGGTGAATAAAATTTTATACTCTTCATGATTGGGCTTCTTTAAAAGCTTATTTAAGCAAGATAAAATTGATACAGACCTCAGTGTCTGATTCCAATCCGTATGGACAAGAAGATTAGATATATCAAATTATAAACCACAGCAATGTATCTTTACATCAGTATCTCAGTTTATGACAACCATTCCATATCAGTGTCTGTTCCTACACAAGCACCTCATTCTGCCTTATGAGGTTCTAACAAGCGATCACCTGAATCGCATCTTATTTAATGAGGAAAAGTATAAGAACACTGCTGTAGTCAACACTCTCCTCTCGAAATGAGACCAGCTGGATGGTGAAACATTCCTACCAGGCAATTATCGCCATTTTGTTTAAGAGTGAACAAGATATTTGTTTTCTTTGTTATGTGAACACTGAAACATTTCTCTTATTTTGATGTTTTGACATTTCCTTTAAAATTATGCTTTATAGAAGAATATTTTTATTTATAATAGGGAAAAATATTGTCAGCAGTTCTTAAAATCCTAAGCAAAGCCTTTCAGTTCAATATTCACACCTATAAATATAAAATCTAAGAAATTGAACATTTTGTATTGGTCTCTTATTATATATTTTTTATATCTGTATATTTTTCTAGCTTATATTTCTTATATTACTTTTTGGATCAAATTTGTCTGACCAGGCTGGCTTTTGGCATCGAATATAACCAGCTCTTTTAAAACCTTTCCCACCTCTCCTCCAGAATAGGGCTGCAGGAAAACTGGTGAGAGGCTGCATACAAACAGCATGCAGGTAATGAACAGGAGGCTACACGTGGAATAAGAGCAGGATTAGAGTGCAAGAATTTCTATCCTAGGCAACTGGAATTAGAGGAAACGGAGACATGCCCAGAATATGTTAAATGAAAAGTCAGCCATGCAATACCATTTATTAGAGCAGTCTTTCACACTCAGACTAATGCTGAAGTACTGGATGCTCTATAAAACTTTTAAACCAAGCCAGATCGATTTTTGTGTTAAATGCAGGCTGACCAATCAGACTTCCATTATTAAAGCCGCAGTCCAAACAAATGCTTGCGGAGTAAAAAAAACTATGAATATAGGGAGGAGTATTGCTGAAATTCTGGGAGTCATGCTGGCTCTAAACAGTGACTGTTTATAACCATTTTTTAGTGTATCATAGTCTGTTTCATGTCATTTTTCTTTATAGAATCAAATGTAAAAAAAACAAAAACACTTAAAAACTCAAGTTTAAAAAAGCATCTCTGCTCTCAACCAGCTTCATGTTTGAGTGTGTGGAGTAAGAACGGAAATGGATAAGTCCACCATAAAAACAGACAGCCCTGAGCAAATACTCTCTGAATAGAAAGAGATAGAACTGCAATCCTGAAAGGCCACAAAATACTTTTCAGCTAAAAAAAAAAAAAAACACCTTTTAAATAAGAGCCTTGAAACATTTTAGAGTACTTCCTTTTCTACAGCCCAGCCAGTGATATCACTTCAGATGACCTTTACCATTCATTTAAACTGAATCAATGCATAGTGTTGGGGCAATTTTAATGTGCTCTAATGCAGCAGGTTAGAATGAACAGATATGGGCCCTTTCATCTCAATCCAGCAGTGTACAAGTTCCTCACCTGTTAAAGTGACATACTGGCTAATTACTACTCATTTTCTGAGCTAAGGAATTCTTAGACTAATATTATGAAAAGTATAGAAAGATAAAGAAAGAAAAACCTTCACAATCCTCTTCCCCATGCGGTGCGATAAGCATCTGCAGTTCTCCATAGCACCTCAATTAAACATTCGGATCTAATTAATAGTTTGTCCTATGGGACACCCTCCAACCCAAAATAAAAATCTCTCATGCAAGCGTTATTAACATGACTAATAAGCATTGCAGCCGATTCCGTTTTTCATCATAATTCTCATTAGAACCTCATACCATTATTCCAGCTGACTCAGCCAGGGCCGGCCTTGCAGCATGTGTGCTTTCACATGGACACTTGCCCATTACAAAATAATACCCTTCAATTTCTAAGCACGGATCAGTGCTGGCCGAGGCCTATTCATCGTGCGTGTCTCATCAACTGTCTCAAATTTGGTTAATCTCTTCTGAGCACAATGGATGGGCCATGCTTTGTTTGGATTCAAGCTCAATACTCTAGGTCATTACGGTCACTCTGAAATACGCCTCTGTTTACAGTGCGGATGGTTTACATCTATCAGCTGCAGTTGCTCATCAGAGACTACTAATGCCACAGTTCAATGGATCACTCATCCTTCCCTGCATAATGTTTTACATGATTATGGATGATCAGGAAAAAGACGGTTAAAGTACAATAACATTTTGTTGAAACACGTAAGCCCCTTAGCTTTAGTTGATTTTCTTGGCTAGCCCAGCTTTCTGTCCTAATTAGCCTAAGCTAATAGCCTGGCCTACACTTGGCCTACCCTCCTTAGTCTTTGGTTCTCGTTATTGACTTATGCTGTGTTTGAAAAAAGCTTATCATTTCTAACCTAAGACTAGGACAAATATATGAAAATATCCCCCATGATTGAAGATTTCTCTCTTGAAAGTCGGGATTGTGTAAATTTTGAGAGCAGCTAAAAATGCCTCTTTACTCTTTAATATTAGATTTGCTGTAGTAAATATACAGTAGTTGGCTGAATTTGTAAGACTGACCATTGAGTCCACTCTTTGCCCCAGCAAGCACCTTCTAGACCTCCAAGTTATTTTGTTTGCTTACTAGCTTTTTGCTAACAACGAAAGCTTTCACTGAGGCCATGCTTTTCTCCCAAGCTAAATAACAAAAAAACAAAAAATGCAATTCCAATCTGCAAAGTTAGTTCATTTTTCCCGGCTGGCGGAACTTCACATTCCTCCTAACTATGTTTAAGCGTTGTCTAGTCAAATTCTCCTTAGTTTCTTATTTGTTTTTATGTTCTTCTTGTTTCTTTCTTCTCCTCCTAATTTAAAGGATTTCAGATTAACTTTAACAATTCTTATGATTTTTACAATAAAACCTTTACCTGTACCACAGCCTTCCATGGCTGGGAGTCCAAGACCGCACAAGTCACATTGGTAGGATGGTCCTCCTCCTCTCATCACTCAGTAGGATGCTAGTTAGTACAGTATATGTTAGCTGATGTTCTCTTGAGCTGTTTAATTGCACTGAATTTCTAAGAGATGTGTCTAGCATCACAAGACTCAAGGGTGCACAAGCTAGTCTTCACCTGAACTGAACACGATTAACTTGGGTGGAAAATTAGGAATAAAATCTAAACACAAATTTGCATTAATACTCAAATCTAATTGCTACATCTCACCCTTAAATTTAGGGAAGTAAACAATAAGTTGCAGATTTTTTTGCTTCTTAATGAAGTGCATTTGAAATGTAGGTTTAACTGACAAAACTTTGTTTAAACTACCAAAACTTTTTTTTCCGCAGTTTTGACTGTCTTTCCCTGGCCTGATTATCTACCTTTTGGCAAAGTGTAAGCTCCTGTTCTAAAGTCTGCTCACATTTAGCCACAGCCTGAAAATGTGCAGACAGGTTGCTGATCGGCCAGGAGACCGTCGCATGGACTTATCATTCCCACCATGGCTGGGGGTACAGATGTGCACTGTTATACAATGGTGGTTTCAATAATGATTTTAGAGCGCACACATTTGCTTTTTGGCCTCAAATTAGGAATAACAGACGCATTAGTGCACTGAAGCATAACTCAATAGGCGGCTGTGCTAGTAATGATAAGTCCGTTCTCAGAATCACTGTGAAGGTCTGGTCAGGCCTTTGTGATGCTGGTTCTTAGTGCCAGTCGTGTGGAGCCCATGCTCTGTACATTTTTTGTGCTTGACTCAACTCCACGCACATGATTCACCCTAAAATTATCAAGCCCTTCATGACCCGTGGCGGGATGTGTCAGCAAGCAAAGCACAAAACTGGATTAACACAAACAGATTAACATGAAATTGAAAAAGTTTATACAGCACAGGTTGGCAAATAATTGGAAATCATGCATTTCACAGCTAAGCCACATAACATGTATCTCTGACACAAAATACACTGCAATCAATAAAAATATTTGCTGATTCAAATCCATGATTTCATATAAATAAATTATTTTGCATCATGCTATCCATAGAAAATCAATGTAACATATACACCCTGTATTTTAGTGCGTGTATCCATTGTCAGCAGCTGATTTGCCAGCTGAAATCGAATGTGTTTGACAGTTAAACACTTCCCGCTTAGCCTTGATTGTAGTCTGGGCGCCTGATTTACATGGTAACTGTTTGCATGAGGGAAACCGGCCATGGCTATCTAATCAGCTATCTCTATGAAAATGTTTTGAGCATTAAAAAAAACCCAACAAATCTGAACTGTGTTTTTACTGAATGAGGGCTATTGTTATCTTGCTTTTTTCAGTTGATCCACATGTTCTGTGTTTGTTTGTTATTTTTGCTCCAGGGCAGAAGAATGGGAGGTTTTCTTAGGGTGGCCATGACGTGTCAGTGATTACAACACATTAAGGGGTTATTTTTGCTAGCAAAACAAACGTGCCGTCAGACCATTCGCTTTGGATCCGCATAACCAAGCCCACACTAAGCCCATATTCCACCTTGACAAACTGTCAGTAAGACTAGTGGGAAATAATTAAGAAGGGGAAGAAAAAAAAATACTTTGCATGTAAATAGAAAATTTCTCTCCCAATGTATTGAAACGTCTTGGTGGATGACGGCTGAAGTCTTGCCATTCGGGGCGGATGCTTTGAAGCCGTGGCATCAGATGAGATTGATGTAAGTGAAGCCAGGCAGGAAGGAGGCCAGCAGATTACAGGATCAAACCTTCCCATTTAAGTGATATTGATTTTGACTGTCAAATTGCACAACAAGCAGGTATAGATATGCTCGGAAAAGTGTTGATAAGATTCAGCGATACATCGACAAGATGAGCCTAATGAAAGTTACTTCCTCAAATGAAACAGGACATACTGTAATACAACATGGGATGGGAGGGCTTTGGGCTAACTCAAAAATAGGACTCAAAGTGATTGGGTCATATAAAAATGCCATGCTGCACAATAACATTTGAATACTTTTTCTTGCAGGGGGGCTCTGGTAAACAGAATAATAAAGGAATTAATGATTTTTTTATTTTTTATTTTAAGAAGCTGTTAATTACTTGCATGAATAAAAGAAATGTAATGAGGTAATGATGTGTACAAGTGACAATTACTGTTAGTTACAAAAACAAACAAAAATAGCTTTAAGTTCAGTGGGCCCAACTGGTTCAACAGGAAATGCAAATAAGCCTTTTTTGTTTTTTGTAACCATGCCCCTTTCTGAGGAATAATGCACCTCTGAACAGCATTTGTGACTCTGCAATGTACTGACCAATATTCCCAGGAGCTAAAATGAACAACGCAGTGTTTGTACTCCTGCCTCATGCCTCCTGATCCGAAGCAAATTACTGCCGGAGAAGAAAATGCGGTGGTAGGCCTTCAGCTCTTTCTTATGGGCGATGAAAGGAAAACAAAGCAAATAAACAAACAACCGCAATGAAATGAAAGGAAGAAGAAGAAGGAAAAAAACAAAACAAAACAAGTGTACACCACACTGGCATAACCACTGAGAATTAAGTTCATTTAATTTCTTATTTCTTTCTTTTTTTCACAATGCTGGAAGGACACGAGAGACAAACGAGGCGGAGTCCTTTGTAATTGAATAGTTATTTATTTAACACAGGTAAGTACATTTAAATCGTCAAAGGCTGTGAAAACTGGGGCCTCCGTGTCCATGGGGGCCAAGGGGCTTTTGTGGATATTCTGGGAAATCTGTGCCTGGTAAAGAAGTTCTAACCCTGCGATAGAGGTTTGGATTTGGGTCCCAGCCATGGCACGTGTTTCTCACATCTGGGGTCCGCGAGAATACAACTTGCCAGTTTTCGCTGGCAGGGAAAAACAGCAACCGCAGGATGCCACAAGAGATCTGAATCCCGTTGCTATGCGACACGCATAGCAATCAGCGATCTCAGTGGTCACTCAGCACTGTCATGTGGACACATTGAAGTGATTGCCAGAGGTGTACCAAAATGATCAATAGTCTAGAATAGAGGTGTGTCAAAGGCCTACGAAAAGGTATTTCCAACCCACATGGTCAGTTGAGATAGTGGTCTCATCACACAGTTCCTTACACAATAAACTTTCTGTTTAAGCCATTTAGATTTTTAGCCTCTACTTTTGTCCTACTTTTGATCATTCCTTTCCGAAAGGAAGATTAAAACTTCATTTTCTGCATGTATAGCATTGCTCCTGCATGAAACATTCTCTGTTGTCATGACCACAGACCTGAAGATGGTGCATCACTAAGCATATCCGCCATAAACAAATAGGTACTAGTGGCTGCGTGACTGGAAGTCAAATTTGTTTTCTGGAAATAAAAATCCACATCGTAGCAAAAGACTCTGCCTTTAGATGTACGGGATGTGCATCACAAGAGAGCTGTTCTCTCTCAGTTAGCTTCACAGAGTTTCACTGAGACAGACTGTCTAATGTGAAACCGTATGCTACAGTTCATGCACGTTTCAGAATCTTCCCTAGAATGGCTACAGGCTCTACTTAAATCAAACTACCTAAAAGACAGCAGGTGATTGGCTTTATATCTGAGAGCTAAGATTAGGAAAGGCATTAAGGCAATGACTAAGCACATAAGACAATAGCAACATGCTGGCATGAAGCTAAGCAGGGGCTAAACAAAAACATAGGGTAAACAGAGATTAAATATGGACAAGAAACCCAAGTACCAGCAGGAGAATGGCATGCTTGGACAGTAACTGTTAAAGTCCAATTTCAATATTGTCACTGGCGTTGAGACACAACTTAACAGGAAAAATACATATACCAGACAGTATTTAGGAAAATAGTGTAAAATAGAGAAATTGTTAGAGAGTCTTTGCACAAGAAAAACTGAATCAGAAAAAGGAACATTGGCCAACTGTCCAGACCTTCACGAGGGATAGGAAGGCTAAACCTTCATTCGACTGGGTCCTGACCTTGGTGTTATCCAACAAAACCCTGTTGGATTACACCAAATCTCACCTCTCTCCATCACAAACGAGCAGCAGGCAGCTCACAGGAGCCACAGCAAACAGACTCCCTTTACAAAATCCTGCACCACATTTTGCCTCTAAATTGTAACTCAGAAATGGAGGCCAGTTAATGTCCCATTTCTTTCCTATACTGGTCACTTAGAATACACTTGCAGGCCCACTAGGGCAAAGAATGGGTATTGGGGCTGGCAGGGCAGTGAGGTGTGTAAATATTATGTGTTGAAAGAGCAAGACAGCAGGGTGCACACAGATAAGTGGGGTGAAACATGGCTGACATTATTAAACTGTCACTGGACATGGATGCCAATACACTCCCCCACCATCATCACATGGATGAGTGGAGCAAAGGACACAGCATGGGACAATGGAGAGGAAAGGACAGGAGATTTAGCAATGAAACAAGGAATACATCCTTTTTTTCGGAGCGCGCATCACACTTTGTCAATTTTCAATGTCCATGCTCACTACTTGTAAAGTGTAAAGAGGCCTTTCGGTCACGCATGAACACATCAAATCACAGAATAGTGTGAACAGTGTAAAATTGTTCTCTGCGTTTGACACATTCACTGGAGTGAAGTAGTGGGCAGTCATAAGTGCAGCACACAACCTTCTGATCACAGGGACACCCCCTAACCATACTTAGACACAAGTCACCAGACACTCCTTCTAAATGTGAATTTAGCTACTTAAAGTTGCACATATTGCTGACAGCTGCTGGTAATTATGTAACTACCATAGAAAATCATCTTCTTCCTCTTTCAGCGTTTCCCTTTAGGGGTCACCACAGCGAATCATCTGTCTCCATCTAGTCCTATCTTCTGCATCCTCTACCCTCACACCAACTAACATAAATGTCCTTTTCGGTTTCCTCTCAGCCTCCTGCCTGGTGGCTCCAACTGCAGCATCCTTCTACCTATGTCATCATTGTCTCTCCTCTGGACGTGTCTGAACCATCTCAGTCTAGCCTCTCTGACTTTATCTCCAAAACATCTAACATGAGCTGTCCCTCTGATGAACTCATTGCTGATCCTGTCTATCCTCGTCACTCCCAAAGGGAACCTCAACATCTTGAGCTCTGCCACCTCCAGCTCTGCCTCCTGTCTTTTCCTCATCGCCACTGTCTCCAAACCATTCAACATCGCTGGTCTCACTACACCTTTCCTTTCATTCTCACACCTGACACTTTTCTCCACACATTCCAGCCTCATACCTCATTTGGGGTATTTAGGGTGGTGTGTCTGTGTGTGTCCAACCTTTACTCCATCCTTGCTAATAAAATAGGTGGCTCATAGTGCTCATGACCCTAAAGTCACACAGCTGAATGTCCTGTATCAGCGAGAGGAGTGTAAAGCCCCCAAATATGAAGCTGTAGCGCAGTGTTACTGGAGCTCCATCACACCCAGTACCTCCAGGGTGAGTTATCTAACTAATAACTAACCATGTTATCTGATCCTATTAAAGCTCTTGTGAATGAATACAATCAAATACTTACAGTAGTGTTCCAATACACAGTTCGAAGCCTTTGCAGTGGAGTAAAGGTTGGACACACACACACTACCCTAAATACCCCAAATGAGGTAGACATGTTTAAGTATATAAATTGTTGGGCATATTGTGTGTGTGTGTCCCATTTAAATACGCTTTAAATAGATGGATAAGGCCAAAATGTCGCAGTAAGAAGCTAGGTGTGTGTCAAATTAAGGGTGTGTGTGAAAATGGGGGCTGGTTATAACTGAGACAGTGAGTGCAGAGCAGGCTTAGTTTAAATCCACTAGGAAGCGTCACAGTGGCAGAGCTAATCACATTATACCTGTAATTGGTTTTGCAACGTGTCAAAGGCATCCCAGACCCGGCGCACAACACAGCAGCTGGACAGGACAAAGCCTGCCCTGGATATTTACTCCGACTGGGGGCTTGTCTTGCTCAAGATGCGGTTATAAACAGCAGGCTTCTAAAACCACTTCAGCAGGATATATAATCTGTAAAATTCACATGAAATAAAAAGTGTGAAAAACAAGCATGGTCGGCATTCCTTTCTTTACATAAAGCTCATTAATGTTTATGTGTTTTGCGAACTGTGAAAATACTTTACATAAAAATGAAGTGTGAAAATTCCTGTCTCCATTGAAATATGCAATCCTCAAAGCTCTGAAACTCTGCCACCGCTTATTCTTTCCTTTTCTTCTCCTCCAACCAGCTGTAATTGCACCCTAACACCATATTTCTAACCAGCGTCCAGTCCACAATAACACAAGCAACGCCGCTGCCTCAAGTAGGACAACAGTAAAAGTCTTTTCGGTTGGACTCAAATTAATTAAACACAACAGAGCAGCTACCCACACGCATTCGCACGCACCTTCTGGCCTTTTTCATCCATTGCCGAAAATTGGAATACATGTCTCCCTCTTTCTCTCTCTCTCTCTCACTCACACTCACACACACACACACATACACACAAGCACGCACAAACCAAATGTACTTGCACTCTGATCCCACATAATTAGAAAATGAACAGAGGAAATGTACAGCTAAACAAACATCTATCGACCGAATTCACACTCGCTTTCAAGGACGCATTCAGTAATTGTTGCCTAGCTCATTCACAGTCAAAGTGACTTTGGTCCTGCCTCCACACAAACTTCGATTCAAACATGTATGCCGTATCAAACAAGACTCACATTTACCTTCCATGGTATATGATGAAAAACAGATTCACACAGACTCCCATTTCTCATTACGCCAATGGAAGCCCTCCAGCTTTGGCCTCCAGCACAGAGATGAAAGAGAAGAAGGATGGTATCAGACTAAGGGTTAAAGAGCAAAATAAAAATCACATGAGAGCTCGCAATTTACAGGCCGAATTAGGCCCCAAATTTAATTATCCAACATTCCAGATTTTACAAAAAAAAAAGCTGCAACCATGAAAGCCTGAGAGAAAGAGCAGCTGCTAGCAAGGCTAGCAAGTAGCTGTTAGCAAGGCTTCAGGGAATGACTAGCGATTTGATTACATATTTATTTATTTATTTATTTATGTATTCATTTATTTATTTATTTATTTATGCAGTAGCTTCAGCTGCAATTCCATTATACATCATTCTCCTTTGTGTTGACTAATTTATTTATTCATTTATTGACTGCATTTCCAATCTAATGATGTGTTTGGAGAGGCAGATTTAAGTGGTGAGTTTTTCATTTTATTTTTGGAAACATGACAGAAATGACTTTATGAGAGCCATTAATTAAGTGACTTTTTGAACACTGAGCTTTTTCCTGTTTTCTAGTATGCTGATTTGATGACTACATGATAAACACATTGATCTGGAGTCCAATTATTTGTAAAGAAATAACTGTATATTATTTATATGAACTACTTTTGAATATGTACAATTAAATCCACTAACAAGGATGACCCCATCACATGATTCAACCAGGAGTCATGTGACATTCTTGTTTTGAAGAAATAATATAATTTACATTTTTGCCACATTATTTGGAGGGAGGACAGATTCACCGGAGGTGTAACACCAGCTGATGCAGATTATAGTTAATATGTAAATTGGCGCTGAACAAGAACTTGTATCAATCAATCAATACATCAATCAATCCATCAATCAATCAATCAATCAAATAAATCCATTGAACAATTCATCAATAAGAAACTTCACAAGAGAAAGAAAAACTTCCCTACATGTCAATGCCTCAGTCACCTTGTAAAATGCTGAATAATAAATAAACAAAATAAAAAATAATAAACAATCAATCAATTTATCAATCCACCAGTCCCTCAATAAGGAACTTTACTAAAGGAAAACAAAATCCCCCAAACTTCAAGGTAATGGTCACTTTGAACCATTTCTATCAGTCATCTCATCATAACATGTTGAAATTCAGAAGTCAGAGATTAATAAACAAAAAAACAAACAAACATTCAATCAATCAATCAAAACGACAAAGGCTGCTCTCATAGTGACGATATCTCCACTGAATAACTTCACTACTGTTATTTTGGCCAATGTTTTAATATTATAAAAAAGGTCACAGTTCTTTTTTAGATGTTTTATGCAACATTTAATTTGTGGTAACTTCTGTCATGGAAAAATCAGCATTTATTTTATATGTGATTAATTTCTTTTGAATAAGTGTTTTATTCTGTATCCATTTCTTGTTACATTCATTTATATCCTGAGTTTCTGAGCTAGAGGGGACGTGTTGATATGATAATGCCTTAGTCAAAATATGTTCTAATGTTTATCTGTTAACTCCCTGTCCTGTGCAAAATCTTGAAGGCCATTTCTCTAGGTAAACAGGAGATTTTGGGTTACTATGGAGATTTGGGGTCGTACGAGAAGTGACGTAATGCTCAGTCTGCATAAGTGACAATAAGTTTGTCCAATGGACTTTTTACTCCTCCTGATACGTCTTCTAGAGATTACGTAGGACAGGGGGCTATAAAATATGTATTCTGCGTGAAGAACACGGAACAGGTCAGGAACAGGTCAGGATGGGGAGGCAGAGATGACTGTGGTCTCTGCATATTTTTTCCTGTTTTCTGTTCTCCTTCTGCAGAAGTTTTTTGGTAATTAAAATCTCTGGTTTGAGTAGTTTGAGCAAAGAAAAAGACTCTGTTTGCTCATTTCCATGAATCTCTGACACCTGGGCGATTATCTCTGGCTAAATGGCGAATTGCCATAACACTTCCATATAATAGACTAGAAATATTATAGAACAGCACACAGTAGTTATTTAGAAGGATGAAATTGATAAAGGATAACAACACGACAGCAGTAAGCCTCATTTAAAACCATGGTGACCTGCTCTCCTTCCCTGAGGCGCACACAAAGCGGCGAGAAGATAAAGCCGGCGCTTGCGTGTGACAGTGTATCTGCAGGAATCTGCTTACCATTTCTTTTGGAGTGCTTATGAGATGAGAGTGGCACCGTATGTCGGGTTGTCGCGATGTCAGGCTGAAAATAGAAATCTTTAATGCCGCGGCTTTCTTGGAGTGCACTTTCACTTTCCACAGGTGTCGAGATCACGCAGCATTTTGCTTCCAGTGCCATGAAACACTTATCTCAACCCTTCTGCCAACACATCACTTTTTTATCTTCACATGAAAGGCAGCCATGCAAAAAGTGTGTGATAGACAATCAGCGCACCCACTTTAATTCATATCTGATCATCTCCGATAGCCGCCTCCCCCCAGTGCTCAGTTCTCATCCAGCAGTGGGGAGAGGATTCCTCAATTCTGGATCAGAGGCTGTTTCGCATGGGATACAGGTTTAAATGTACATTTTCCTGAATTTTCTCTACCTGTAAATTCTATAGCTTGAATGGGTCATCTTCAACACATCTGGCATTCGCAGATGGCGCCTCCCCGACAGCAGCGCTGAATAATTTGCTCTGCTTGTCTTCTAAATGTAACGCTTCTCAAGAGCCACCTATCGACAGGGGGGTTACTATTTACTCTTCTTGACTCTAGCAAAAGACACAAATTACATCAACTAAACAGACTGCTGGTCATCTACCGTCCCAAATATTGAACATGTTTACGGACACTATAATTACAGTAACTCAGCTTAATTCAGTTCCTTCTTTTACTTCTGTAAATATGAGACACAGATGTAATAAAACAGAAATCCCACTGCAAAACACATTCAAACTGTATTAGAACTGCACAATATTAGAACCTACCTGATCACACAGGTGATACATGCCCACTCAGTTCAGAATGCTGAAATGCCTTATATCTGCTTGATCCCCAAAAATGTAGCCTCAAGAATGTTTATCACTATTTAGTACTTATGTGAAAAGATTAATCATATTATTTATTTATTTAATTACTTACTTACTTAGTGATTTATTCACCTACATACTTATAAACTTTTATACTTATATATACTGTACATAGTGGCATACTTAATTCACTTTTGATGATATGATATTTCCTGGATAAAAGATGTGTTACGTCTTTTATTCTTATCTTATTTTAAACACACAATCAGTCCTATTACATTCCTGTTAGCATTCGGTCAACAATTTTTTCGTGTAAACATAAAAAACAAATGAGCAAATCAACAAAATTTAGAGCTTCCTGGTGTCCCACTGATGATGCATTATATCATCGTTGTCCAGCTGAAACCTCGTA
>JBBMFX010000001.1:39865082-39880434 GCA_037832545.1 Rhabdalestes septentrionalis | reverse complement strand
GTGGAGGACAACTTTATTTTTAATTATAGTCACAGTTAAGAAAATTTAGTGAAGCTGTACCTCGCCCACCCATATACCCATGACGACATATGACAACACCCCCCCCCCCCGAAAAACAAACAACCAAACAAAAACAAACAAAAACTAGCAAACAAACAAACAAACAAACAAACATACAGAGAAATACAAAGTATGTTTCTTTACAATGCACTACTTTACACCTCATTATATGATAATTTACACAATCTGTGCCGATATGTTGTTTAATGCATTTTGGGAGTTTTATAATTTTAAAGGGTATAAATTACTGAGTCTAAAACATGGACTGCAGAGTGAAAAAAACAGAACCTTGTTCACTGTAGGAGTATCATTGTGTGAAGTATGTGTTGGTATAGCAAATTCTACTCCACTAAACAATGATTTTACTCACTATTCCAAACTCCTCCTCACATCACATCCCTGCCATGGCTGTGGAAGGAGTCCTTCACAGCTGAGTGACCCCCCATTACTGTCACCATCCTCTCTCCTGCTCTATCAGGCCCCAACATCTGCAGCTCACTCTCTCCGCACTTTTCTGAGGATTCTTTAGTGCTGAACTTTCAGCTGTCATCCACACCCAGATCTCCCCACTATCAATCACGGCCACTGCCTCCTCTACTCGATAGTCCTCCCAGAGCCAGTGACAGTCTGTCCCTTCCCAACTGAAATGCTTTAAAGTGATAATCTAGGTCTATTATATTGATACATTTTTATTTTTACCTTAAATATAATTGATCCAAAACTGATGTCAGCATCTTGTGACTGAGTCACATAAATCACTAATTGACTTTTGTGTCAAACAGCTTTAAATAACTTCTGTGGTTTCTGATGATGTTTTATATTTCTGATGATGTTTTATAATGTGTGTGTGTGTGTTTGTGTGTGTGTGTGTGGGTGTGTGTGTGTTTGTGTGTTTCCTCTGGGGTCGCCGGTTTCTCCCACAGTCCAAAAAGATGCATTTTACGTGAGTTTCTAAGTTGGCAATAGGTGTGAGTGTGTGAGGGTATGGTGTATGTGTGTGTGTGTGTGTGTGTGTGTGTGCCCTGTGGTGGGCTGCCTCTTGTCTGTAGACTTTCGGATAGGCTCCAGGTACCCGCGACCCCAGTATGGACTAAGCGGTTGCGGAAAATGAATGAATAAACCAATATTACAACCCTGGGCTAGGCTCCGGGTTCCCACGACTCTAGTGAGGATTAAGCAGTTACAGACAGTGAGTAGAATTTCTTTAATGTGTTAATAATGGTTTTAATATCAACATATGTAAGATTATTATTTTTGTTTAATAACAGAGCCTTGGAAAAGACACACCAGATGTATTAAAATACAACGTGACCCAAATCTCCTGTCAGCAGTTGTTGTCTAAAAATACATTATTATATTGAAACAACAGTCATTTCTGCAAATATGTTTTGCAAATATGGTGAGAACTAACAAATGATCACTGTTTCTCTGTTGATTCCTTTTTTTCTGGTAAAATCTTTTAATAATTAACATACTATTAGCAAGCAATTAAAAACGCGCTGCCGCATGTTAAAAATGATCTGGCTTCTATCTGCCATCCTTGATTTAACAAAAAAGATGATATTTTTGCATGTAACACAGTTAATAACAAACTCACAAACATCATATAAACACATTTCGAAGCCTGTGTACTAATGCTGTGGCTGCATTATTGATCATATGCAATCAGTTTATTGATTAACTGATAAAAGGATGACACCTAAAGCCACTGTTAAATACTAACACAAAGCAATTGTATTTTATTTTCTTTACCCATAGGAATTACTTGAGGGGTAACAGGTCAATGATGCCTGCTGGCACAGGCAGGACAGTGTTTAATGAATAATGTCAGTCTCTCTCGTGACTGGGTCATTCATTTGGTGGAGCAGTAATCATGTTCTGTGTGAGAGTCATTAGCATGGATGCAAAAAGCCTCTGACTCTGACCCCCGAAAGCAGGCTCATGTCACAAGCATTTGGTGACTGCCAGGCACTTAGCTTCCTAATTCTGCTAATTGCTGTCTCAGTAGATGAGATAAAACCACTTTCACAAGCCCTTGGCAGACCAGGTGTTTCTAGGGAGGAAAATGAAACTGTTAAGTGATAGAAAGCCACACAAAGTCCAAAGCATGGAGTAAAGGCCAGCAGGGCGCTTAACGTGATGAAAAAAGATCCCCTGCTACAGTGACTTCCATTACTCAGCTTGCATTAACCCTTTGAGCCTGAGGCACAAAAAACAGCGGCTATTTCTTCTGTCTAATCTATTCTTCCGTTAAGAACACAATTCCCAGCAAAGCTGAAATTTCAGCAAGAATACACACTAATACAAATATACACCGCACTTCAGTCACATTTCATTATTAAGGCCTTTTGCATGCCTATTTATTGTGATTTATTCATGCATCAATTAATAACTCCTGACATCTCGGGATCTTTCTGGAGAAGATGGTGTACGTATATCTTCCAATAAATAACACCACAGCTGGATGATTTATAATTTCATGTTTTTAATTTGCAGCATGTTCTCTGTATAATGGCTTTTTGTGATTATATCTATCGGTATGAATCGTTTTCATAGTAATGGACCAGAAAACAACAAACAATAAAGGAAGTATTGGGCTTCTTCTATAGAAAAAAGAAACACAGCAGCTCCGCAGAGGTGCCAATTCCATATGTTGATCCATTTCACCCCGCCACACCTAATGAATGTTCTCTGATAGCAGGTTTTAATGGATTTCTTCCAAAGTGTGAACGTATGACTTGAGAGACATTAGGTTTGATAGAGTTAAAGGCAAGGCCTTGCTCCAGTGTTCACTGAAATGGCTGGCATCTTGCCCTGTTCGTCTTCAAACCCGCCCTATCCAGACAGAGAAAAGGCTAATCATTTGCGGCGTGTTCAGACCGTAACAGCTCCTGGCATACATAATTTTCTGATTATGTTCCAAACTGAATTAATTTCGGATTCATCAAGAGTCGGTTTTGCAAGCAATTTTTGGTTATGATGTGTCTTGGTACTGTGAATAAACGTAATCTAATAGCACCCATTTGTGAATAATACTGCGGCAGACAAACACACATTTATGGCAATTATTTGAGGGGATTACATATTTCCAGAAATTCATAATTAACTGTCCAACAAACAGGACAATAGGTCAGCTAGGTAGAATTATTGAGCCTCTTGTGTCTGCTCACTCAGCCCTAATCTGCTCTATGGTTATCAACAATTCCATTAGGCATTGTCTTATATCAGGCTAGAACTAATCCTCTATTCATTTATGGTGCTTCCCGGAACTCCCTCCTATGTAATGAGCAGTGACTGGATATTCAGGGCATGCATATTCATAAGTGCTGTGAACCAGACTGCAGGCTATGTACACTGTGGAACAGACATTTAGCAATGGTAGTCTAGCACTGGATACTAGGAGCCTTATGGGTAAAGCCTGGTCCAGTACAACCCAAGGACCAATGCCCATCAGCACAACACCTCCCAAAAAGAATAAAGCACACAGTAATCCAGCACCTGGTTAAAGTGCAGTATTTGTGGTTTTAAAGATAGCAAGTCCCATAAACACAGCAGTAACGTCAGCCCAAAAAAATTGGACTCAGCAGGTGGTGCTAGCGAGCAGACCCTGATCAGCACTAATTAAAGTCCCGCTGTGAGACCTCTGATTGTGAAACCCCACGCATACACAAGTTCCATGCACACATTTCCATGCTGCAACTCTCCCCAAGGGCCAGAAAAACTCTTTTCTGCAGGTTTAACTGGGATATCATTCGGCCTGACAGAAATCCCTAAACTCTCTTACTGCAGGTTTTGATCACCTTGCATCACCTTGAATGGCCACAGGCAGCCTCATCGTACTGTAGGAGAGTGTACTCGCTCTCAGCTTAAATACCAACTCATGATATTTAACCCTTAAACTGCATTTACAATGGTGACCGAAATAAACAACATTGGTCAGCAACACAACGGCTCCTTTCCGTTTTCAATGTAAATGAATCTAGTATTTCATTAAGCAGGAGTCAGATGGTGTTTGCACAGATTTGTGTCTGCAGCTCTATCGTTATGCATTTTTAATATTTTAGTACAAAAATTGGGTGTCAGTATGCTGGTGTTGACTGCAAGTCTCTGCCCAACAAACTTAATTCTGTTTGGAAAAATATTCGTTTAATGCTGAATTGACGGTCTGATTATTAAAAACAAAGAAATAATTAAGAACATAAATATTGCCTTGGAGAGAGAAAATGTCAATTGGATTTGTGGGAAGCGCCCTTGAATTACCGATACGCAGCCAGCTGGGGAGATGGTATACATTCACATCCTCTGTCAGACTGGAACAGTGTAAATGCAACATTAGAAGTGAGAGTTATTAACAATAAGTATAATGTAATTCAGTTACAGCTACTTCTCAGCTCAATGCCGATTACATTGAAAGCACGTTCAATCATATGAATGTTTGTATACCACGTTTGTGCTTGCAAATTAATCACTTATTATAATTGGAATGAATTATAGTGGTGTGTACTAAAAGAAAGCACCCTGCGAACAGTAAATGACATGTTCCACTAGTAATGAATGGAGAAAAAATATTATGGAACTAGGTCATTTTCTCATATTTTTTTTCACCCCAGCCATTGTTTACCTTGTTTTCAACATTGTTTACCACATTACGCATTGTAAAGCTTGATGTAGAATTTGATGTAGAATTACCATATTACAACTGAGCAGTATGGTCAAACCAAAACTCTCGGAAACTTCAGAATGTGTACAAAATAGGCTCTATTATCTTTTCCACCAATTATTTTTACACATATTATTTTATCTGACACCTTACATAGAGAATGCAATCTTGCTGAGATGCAATAATACACACAGGTTTGGTACTGAAACAAATCAACCATGTACCACCCAAAATAGTTTAATCATACTCTCTTTAAGCTATCTGAAGGCGTGAAGAAGTCCTGGTGGTATTTTCACAACCTCTGCCTATCCGCAAGGCACTGACAGTCTGATGCACTTTACTTACAATTATAGACCGTTTTAAAAGTGACAGTCATTGTACAAGCCTGAAGGTTAGTAATCTGAGTGCAGCTTCTCTGGCTTCTGTGCTCTTTCCTTTAAGAGCCTCCTAGCTGTTATCCAGATGAAATGTTTCAAGATCCATTTGTAGGTGTGAATATTGCCCGCCGCTCAGTGGTTACAGTGTGTGATCACGATCAGAGTGATTAGCTCCCTTCCCACTGGAGACCTCCGCGCTCCTTTAAATGCCACTGAGCCAGAGGTGCTCCGTATCATCAGCAGATTGAGCGATTTGACAAATGTAATTAATGTCAACCTCCACAAATCTAGCACAAATGCTAAGCTGATGGACAGCCGCGTCTTTAAAAGAAGAATCTGGGGTCTTAGGGGCTGATTCCACCAGCCTGCCAGTGTGGATCTTATCACAACTGCACCTGTCTATGACAGCTAGTATTATTGGATGTTGCAGTCCAGCTAATAAAATCTCGCAGCATTTTTTGGGCAAAACTCTCTCTACCTTGCTTGATTGTATGATGATATCAGGCTGTGAGGACCTATGACACAAGGCTGGATCTTCTAGGCTGGAGGATTGAAAGGTAAGCCTTCGAGCTTCTGGCAACTTGACCTTAAGGGCCAGGTGCTGCTGGATCACGTTTTACCTCCATGCTCGGGGCCGGAGGCTATACCAACTGAATACTAAGCAGCTGAGGAAAAGGGCTGAGCAGGACTTCCATCAAGCAAGCAAAATCAATCTTCAGGCCTATCTAGAACACACAGGGGTGAGACAGTCAGAATTTATTTTGACAGAATTTCCTTCTATGCTGACATTCGCATCCTAGAGGATGGCAAGTAACAAAGACCCCCTCTTAAATCTCTCGTTCTTCATATTGAGTGGAGTGAGGCATTGGAGGAGTACCTGCCAGATGGCTGCCACCCTTCACCAGATGAGAACCCTCCTCCAATTCCCAGAGTTAAATTATCTCTAATAAGCCCCTCTTCGGAGGTTAGGGGGCATGGATGGTGCTGAAGGGATAGAGGCTGGTGCTGCTCTCTTACTGTAAGGAGTAATGACTGTAACAAGAGCGAGTCAGCTGACCCATGCTGAGAGGAGAATAAAAATCTGCCCCTTTATCTTTTGGCAAAAACGAACCTCCCGTATAGCAGCAGATCTGACTACCATCTGCTGAGCCTTTCTGATCTTGTCAAATGGCAATAACAAACTGCATTTGTCACCGCCTTAATAAGTCGTCATATTCTTGCTGACACTCCATCAGCTCCAGAGAGAAGGGGGGAGATCTGGGATTTCCCAACGAAAACGAACCAGAGCTCTGCAATGGCTTAATGCAAATAAGAGGTGCCAGGTGTAGACCCAAATTGGCAATAATGGGTCGATTTTGCCTGACGTCTTTGTCTACAACATTACGGAGGATCCCCAGCGGGTCTAATCTCGTTGAAAGCAATAAAACAGGTGGTTTGACAGAACACAGACCTTGGTAAAAGGGCCTTACCGCAACAGCCGTCATCTTTGGATGATAATGCTAGGCAGACATCCATTTACCCAGCTCGAGGCAGCCCTCTCCTCTGATATCCTTAAGTCATGCTTTTCTCAATAAAGTTAATCTCGGTCAGTCTCTAAGTATGGGCAGATCGGTTTGTGCTGCTGCAGCACGCAGAGGGAAAGCAGCTTAGTCGTGGGACGCTCCGTGGATGATACAGATACATGCCCACAGGCATTCGAGGGAGGCTGAAAGAAAACTGTTAACACAGGATTTCTAAAATTTTATTTTTTGATGTCCCAAGGTAAGCTAGATATGCCTCGTCCACTCCCATGTCACATCCAAATAAAGCTTGTACATCACCGCAGGCTGTTCATATTCAGGGGGTCTGTTGATTTGACCCCAGTAATCACTGATCTTGTAAACTGTAATATTATAAAATATATAATAATAAATATACTAAGTCACCCCCCCCACACACACACACACACAGCTGTGAGTGTTCTCATGCACATAGTAAAATCAGAACTTCTAAATGAAAACAGCATCACCATCAACCTCTTCAGGATGGTGTAGGTCCAAAACATATGTCCTAGAGTCATACGCTCTCTCAGCTTTCGGACTAATTCAGTTCCGATTCTGTCCTCACTACTCCACATAATACAACACATACACCCTGATCTTTTCTGCCTTCATAAAGCAACTAAAACAACTCAGCAACTAAATACCCCTCTATTTATTACACTGCACATTCTCTGTCCTGCTGCTGTTTTATCAGCCCAGTAACTCTCTCCTGCTGGAGTAGAATATCTGTCAAAATACTGTACTCATTCAAACTAGGACTGTAACTGTTGTTTTGTTGCTCTGGTGTTTTTCTTGCACTCTCTTTCATCTTGTCTGCCCTTGCAGTCTTGTAGTGTACTGGGTTTTTTTTGTGTTGCATCATATTCCTACAGGAATATTGTTTGGTTTCACTGAAATGATGATAAACCCGCTTGTCTCGGCTTAACTTGACCAGCAGTGCCATTTGTTAGTAATAGGCCAGCAACTCTACAAGCCATTTTGTTGCCGGGAGAGCATAATCCTTGCTCTCTCTGGGAGGGTAGGGTGGCAGCTCCTCTCCCCTCATCATTGATCCTGATATTAGCCAGCATAACCGATGTGATAGAATTGGCAGAGCTGTTCAATGGCGCTGTGGTGGCCCACATGTCTCAGAGGATGCACATGCCTGCTTTCTGTGTTAGTAGAATTATGTATTTGGGGGAGTGCAGAGGGTCCTAGCTAGCAGGTGTCTGAGATTACAATTGCAGAGAAAATTCCAAGAAAATGTAAGTTTTTTAATAAAATGTAAGGTTTATCATGTTCATCACACCCCATTTCGCACATACCCCCCCCCCCAAAGCTACGGAAACCTGCTTCGATATGTACTGTGTATGAGACAGCACTGTATATACATTATTCAACTTTCCTGAGCCTGCTGTTTGTCAGAGGCAAAATATTTTGACCCAGAAGTTCCTCGAGCTGATAAGGATCCAGCCATCTCTCTCCCGCCCTCACTCTATAAGCAGCTTCATATCTGCTTTTCGGCACCACGCGCCTCTTGTAAACATGATATTCAAGTTAACCTCCCCAGGCTTGTCCCTGACTTTGAATCCCCTCACCTCGCCATGTAAGACCACGGTTCCTACCGACCGTCCCTCTCGCCGTGTTTTGGGACAGAGGCGGGGCGGGCGCACTGTCATACATCACTGATGTCTCGTGCTTCAACATTCACTGGGAGATTTATTTCAAACAAAGCCTTAACTTGTTATTCTGAACCATTTCTCTTTTCTTGCCCTCACCCCCTCTTTTTCCACGCATGAAAGCTTCATTTGATTTCATGAACACACTTTTTTCGCCTCTACTTTTTTATTCATAAATTCATTATGTCCTGTCTTCCCGAGCCTATTATCATTCATCTGTTTTTGGCTCAGCATGTAAAAGTAGCTCATTTTGAAGCAGAAAAAAAAAGGCGGTACACACAGCAAGCTACACAAGCATCAAATATACATGGAGCTTGAGGTCAAGAGACAGCAGCTCATGAAGAAGGTACGAGGATTGTAGGTTAAAGAAAGACAAACAAAAAAGGAGCTTCAGGAGACTGTGTTTACATGATAGTTTACAAGCTGCGGCGAATCTTCCTGCTGGATATAATTCTTGTATTAATACAATGCACTGGTATCATTATAAGCTCGGAAGTAGGAACAAGGCTCAAAAGCCTATTCGCCCTGCAGTGTGCCACAATAACCTTGGCTGCCAAGGATCTGGTGTGGATAATATATTTTAGACAAAAATAATAATGATCATATTATATTCTTTTTTTCCAGTCGACCCCACAAAGTCGTGGTTCAACGTCGTGGTTCAACTCAGTCGTTCACAGATTTTTATCTGAGAACCTAACTAGTAATTTAAATTACATTTTTGTATTTACCCTGCATGTGCCAAAGAAAACAACAGTGCGTAACAAAGAATACGTACAGTACAGTCTATACAGGGGTAACATCTGTATTTTACATTCTAGCACTAGAGTTCTGTTCACATTGTAAAGTATGGACACACTTTTTTTAAGGGTAATGTTTTCAATTGAGCTTAAAACAACATTGAACTGTTTTGGGAGCATATCTGGGAGCATTTTTAGGGCTACAGAAATAGGCAATTACGGGCCCTTTTTTTCCGCATCAAAAATGCACTTTATTTCCAACAATTCACAGGTGCTCTTGGAACATAACAGCTCTGAATTTGGGGGATCGGCTGTATTTAGCCTAAAGTACGATTTTTTTTACAGTTTATGGAAGAGTACATTTTGTTAAAACTATTTGAGAAATAAAATGCAGTCTGAATGTATCTATTTCTTTCAGTAAATCAGTTTTTTTTTTCTTTTTTGTGAATATGAACTCCAATATGAAAATTCCATAGGTGAGTACAGTTTCCAGATTTCATCACCCGCGTTTAAGCAACAGTGGTTGTTATGAAGTGTGTTCACACAAGAGCCGTGTTACCTAGTTGTGCATGATCCCTGCCCTGCAACCCGTGGAGTTTCCCGGCTCCCAACACAGCCGATCCACCTAATCAGTTCATTGACAGCCCCCACTGAGTTAAAGCAGGGTAAACACTAAAACGTGAAAGGCAGGGGGTCCCGCCATCTACGCTGGGAAACACTGAGAGGGTATGTACTCATTTTCACTTCATCAAGAATCAACAGGGGTGCCTACATCTTCTATACCACTGTTTAGCATGTATACAACCAACAGTTCGTGATTCTCTGCAGCTGTAGGCTATTGCTCTCGCTTTGATTCACTCTCGATCTATTTATTCGATCCATTCACTGTACAGAGGAGACTCGCCAGAAACATCCCACTTTCTATTGCCTTTGTCAGTTTGCTACTTTTTGATTCATCCATAACATTTCTGAAATTTCTGGTACCCATGGTTTACTTGTTTTAGATGTTGTCATGTAAATTGTAATTGCATTTTAAATATTATTGCTATCTGCATTATTTATGGGGTAATGAACTGGCCTATCTATCTCCAAAAAAGAGAACAAAAAATCAATTATAATGGAAATATGTGTGAAAAGGATTATCCTCTTATTAATATCAGACAATTTCTGTGTGTCCATTCATTGTGAAATATTTGCAGTGGACAAAGATCTGAGCCATGAATTGGTCCCTGGGCAACTGCTGTGCTCTTAATAGAGTTCCCTCATTACCTCTTTATGAAAAGTTACGTATTATTTCATTTTACGTGAGGTTTGATTTGGGTTATGTATTTATCGATATCTCTTTATTGCTGTTTACATGTTTATCATTGTCTTCACTGATTGTAGTTTCGTAGATTAGTTTCAGTTGTGTGTCAGCTGTCATTTGACTAAGTTGCTGTTTGTTTGCTGGACCTATTATACTTTGCTTTCTGTTGTTTTTTGTTGCTGTTCTTTCCAAACAGACATTTTACTGACTTTTAAATTCTGCCTCCATTGGGTTTTTTTTTTAAGCTTGGGCCATTGTAACATCTTATGTTCATGTTATATAGTAATGCAACCAAACACCCCAAACTTTTTTGTTGACACCAAACTTTACCTTGAATTCCAGGGAATCCAAACTTTTCTGTTAGTGGCCATATCACCTCAGCCACCTCAGCAAGTGTGTTTCAGATACCATACAATTGCTTGCATGATTTCAAAGACGATGATGAGATATGAGCTGCTAGAAGGTATGGGGTTAATGTAATCTCTTATTACTGTGCAGTCTGAGCAAAACATCTTTGAAAAACACCCCAAAACATCAAAGCTGCCTCAATGTCCTCTGCCCTTGGAGTCCTCTAAATGACAGCCACCAGCCTCGGAGGCATCTTCGCCAATGTACATTACCATAAAAGAAGCCGGTGAAACAAAATAAATATCATACTATTTTTCAGTGTCTCGCCAATGCATGTTGTGACAGTGGAATGATGGATTATTGATTTTCAAAATCTAGGTGTTTAAAAAATGGAAGCGAAAATTTGCAAAAGCAAATGACTCTCATTCCACTCAAAAAAAAAAAAAAAAAACAACTTAAAAACTACAAGTAAATTATATCCTGTGTTTTGTTTAAGCAAATACGATACTGGCCCTCATCCAATAACTCTACAATCCCACCCCCTCTCAGCCTGCGAACACTTTGCATAACTTCTGCCTCTCTGTCGCACTTACCACCTCTGCATCTTAAGTGGAAGCCTTTCCATGATCACAGGACATTATAAACATTTTGAGCTTTGGAGACATCAAAGCTGCATTTGCGGTGGTGTGTCAGGCTGTTGCATCAGGACCAGAGGAACCATGTCTTTGAATGATATTCCCAGGACCCACTCAGTTTCCATCGCAACCCCTCACTCCATCATGTTCTCTCATCATGACCGGCAGTGAGGGAAAAAAAAACAAGGGCGAGAGACGAGTGAAACGGTCTCTCAGACGCTGGCCATCCTTCTGTGAGGCCCCCCCGATCACAGTTTACTGACAGAAGAGAGACACACAGACAAATAATGGGACAAGGAAAGTGAGGCCAATCAGCGTTCCACAGGTAAGTGGCGGTGGCTGTGAGATCTGACAGTTGACACCAATCCAATACCTGTCAAAGCTGTATGACACTTCAGATAACTACGGTGTCATCAAAGTTCTCCAGAGAACTGAATCATTTTCAGATCCTTTTTTTTCCGAAACCTTCAGGGCATCCTCTTTTGGTTTGACCTTACTTAAATCTATAGACATAGAGGAGACACTTGGGACAAACTTTGATGACATTTTCAATCATTCATGTGATAAAAAATGTACTGATTGACCCGTACCCTCTCAAAAACAAGAAATGTAACAGAATATATAAATAACAGAATGTATAAATCTGATATTTTGGTATATCTGATGAGCTGAACATATTTTCTGCAGTCTAACCAGCAATAGTCAGTTAAAATGTAACTTTTTCCAAACATATTTGCTTGGTTTCAAATCTGATTCTAATACAGGCATGTTTGACCAATCAAATCTTAAAAGTAGGTTGAATTCTAGCTTAAATATGGATATCTAACAGTTTTAACAGACATTTGGAAACACCTTTTGTTTTGTTAACAACAGTTTTACAATGGTTTTCAGGAAAGACTGAACTTCTAACCTGTCTCTGTGTATTAAAAGGTAGGTCCTGACCAGGTCATCCAACTGTCTTGTCATGTTCTGTCCATGTTCTTATTGCTAAAAAAGGGCACGATAGCAATAAGGAATGGTGCACATCAAGATCTAGAGATCCGTAGTCGGCATATTCAAGTGTGCCCGCACAGATTTGGCCACATGTAACCTCCACATGCTCAAGTCAGAACATTGCACTGCAGTGTGAAACCAGTGATTCCAGGAGAATAGGCTCAGTTTTATAAGTGGGTGTATAAGACACCCCAAACTTTACCCCTTTATCTTGATAGGATGCAGCCTAATATTCATTGTTAATTGCTGGCAGCATTTTGTTGGAGGTGTATTAACATATTTTTAGCTGTTTCACACAGAGCTGAAATGATTAAATCTTCAGTCAAAGTAGTTTGGTTGGTAAAATTTTAAAACTGAAGAAAAAGGAATAAAGCAAAATCGAATCGAACGAAAATAAATGTGACAAAGTAATCCAAAGGGAGTGGGCTTACGAGCTCATTACTCTTCTAAAATAAGCCAGAAACCATCAGCCAAAGCCCCAATGAAGACAAATGATGTCCAGGCAAGCTGTGGCTGGTCTATCAGGGTCAGGTGCACAGTTGTAGATTCTTAATGATGGGACATAATTACGACAAATGACACAGTTCGTTCCGAAATCGTCTAAACAAGTGTTTAATCAAGGAGCTAGTTTAAAAGTTCAATAAACAGCAGCTTTATTTATTAGAAATCATAAGGTGTCTCTTTCTAATGTAGGAAGTTCACACTATTTCCCCGCATTTCATTAACCGGTGACACGCAGAATATCCCTGTATGTGCAGGCTGACAAGGAAAAGTTGTTGATTTTGAATGTAATACAATCCCCCTGGTCTTGGAGACAGAGTTAATTTCTATTCTGTCTACATATTGTTATGTATTCAAGGTGTGGGGATTATATCCTTTCCTCAGGTTGTTATTAAATCAAAACAGACTCCCCGGAAGGTTTTGATGTAAGGGACCTGTATCAATTACCATTTCCAATTAAATACTGCCTGGATCACCGGTGGCTCTTTGGGGATTATTTATTTCAAATTAGGCTCCTCTAGGAATTAGAAGACTATTGTTATTCTAGGAATGGTGGAAAGTGCAGCAAATAAAAAGCCCGAGTTCTTCAGACAGCAGCTACAAGATGGCAGGCCAAGACATCCAGGGTTCAAGTGTTAAGTCCAAGCCGATATAATGAGTAAATGATAATGAAGTGAAACAGAGTGCTGTACAGTCAGCCATTGAAAAGGCTGCCAAAGGAAACAGATACAATACCGGGTAGGTCTGTGGTCAGAGAGGTTAATCCGACCAATAGAACTAATCCAGTGGAATGGAATCTTAGCATTCATTTGTATGAGCACCATTAGGCATCAGTGGTGATAGCAACAGTGCCCTTCATAAGTATAGGCCAGAGATTGTTGTTTACTAGTTGTTGCTTATTAGCTACGCTAAAATATGAGATGCTCTTACTTAAAGTAAAATTATTTTTAAAAGTACCTGCAAGCAAAAAACAGACACAGAGACAAAACAATATAAAATACAAAGTCTAAATAAAATCCAAATTAAACTAAATTAAATCCAATTAAAATCTAGGGAAAGATGGTAGCCTAGTGGTTCAGGAGTTGCCCCTGCAATCAGAAGATTCTGGGTTCGAAACCTAACACTGCTAGTGGTACCACTGAGGTTTCCCTATGCAAGATACCGCCCTCCCCACACACACACTGCTCCCCAGGCACCACTCATTGGTGGCAGCCCACTCCTTCACTTGGTGAATGGGTTAAAAGCAGATAGAGAATTTCACATAGTGTTCAGTGTGTGTTGTGGTGTGTTTACATGTGACTATAAGGTGCCACTTTATTTATATATAAAATATATTATGCTATATAAACAATACTGGGTCTATTACTACACATAATAAAACTTATAATGCACATACTGATAATAACTTAAACCAAATTCCACATTGGCATAGCATCAGTTTATTACACAGATCATTGTTTACTACACAGGTTATTGAGTCTGATTGGAATGGGAAAGAAGAATTTTCTCTGGTGTTCAGCAGAGCCTTTTATGCTGGCTAGTCTATGGCTAAAAGCACTATTCAGTTCAGCCACTGCAACACCATAAGCCACCAAAACAGCACCAATGTGAGTTGGCATGCATTCTCAACGTCTCTGCAACAGTACTGCAGGGACCAATCTTCCAAAACATATTCCCTCAGCCAATGTTTTGATCAGAGTTCAGAAAAGAAATTAAACAAATAACTGATTTGCCCCAGGCAGAGCAACTATTTTAAAGCTTCCAACCGAGGAAAAGGCCCCAAATAGTTCAACAGAGCTACGGGATCCCTCATGGTAGAGGTCGAACTCTCAAGACTGTGCTTTCACATGCACTCAAGCACATGTGGGGAACACTGTACAATATGACTGCTCTCCCTCATCTCTATAGATTTGTGCCTGTGGCTTTTATATCACTGAACTCTCGGATGGTCTTTCATCTTTGTAATGAGGAGTTTATCCACTGCAACCCTGCTATGACATTTCTCAGAATGATCACATGCTGCATTGACATTCTCAGCCACCTGAGGAACAGCTGCTTCTTCTGTTGCTTCTACATACTTATATAGGACGAGTACTTTCCAGACCTGTTATTGATGTTTTTCAGATAGGTCTAAACACAGATGCCGCTCTAGTCACTGTTCCTATTCAGACTCTGGCCAGTTGAGCTCCTGTCATCCACGCTCCAATAATCAACTCCCTTTCAGAGTCACTTAGATCTTTTCCCTTGTTCATGATGATCCAAGATCAAGGTCAACTGGGCCTTCTTAGTGTTTTATACAGCACAGAGTAGACATGGGACGATAACCGGTTTCAAGGTATACCGCGGTTTTAAAAAGTCACAGTTTCAAAACCGCCCCCAAAAAAAGTTATACCGTTCCTACGATATGTACAGTGTTTGTGTCGTCAAAGAAAGGATTTGTTTTTTTTATTTGGATTATTGTTGAGCTGCAGGTTTAGGCACACACAAGTGACTGCAATTTAATTAAATTAAGAAGATTCAATTATTTATTTTAATT
>JBBMFX010000001.1:39839408-39864982 GCA_037832545.1 Rhabdalestes septentrionalis | reverse complement strand
AAGGGGAAAGAGAGAGAGAGAGAGAGAGAGAGATAGAGAGAGGGAGAGAGAGAGAGAGAGAGAGAGAAGGACAAATAACAGTCTGGTTTTATGTAAGAGAGTTTGCATAGGAGGGAAAAGACTTCCCTATATCAGACACACTTAAATAATCCGTGAAGCGCACACAGAGTACAGCTCCATATACACTATTGTAATCCATCTGCAGAGTGCTGGCTTGCTTATTCGCATGCAAACACACACACTTCTCTAACTTTCATGCATAAATAAAAGAGGCTGCATCATGTTCACAGACAGTTAGCAGAAAATAATGTCCCAAGCAAGACTGTTCAGTGGTCCTACAATGAGAGCAGGCAGGATGGAGAGCAAAGAGACAAAGACATTGAGCAGCAAGTCAAGACCTTCTGATGCATCATTTAACGTTTATCTGTTCTGTTACAGATGTGTCTTTTAAAATGAATCCCAAATCTATAAGATGATCTATAGGAGGCAGCAGTGTATGTTCTATCGAGCCAGTAGCCTGTAGATCCTATCAAATGATGGGCTCCTATCAGATGATGGGAATTTCAGCTATATTCTAAACACAGTACATTAACAGCAGACTTTCAAGAGCTGGTGGAAAAGTGCAGGAATAAAGGAACATTTAATAATTTCTCACTCTGTACGACTGCTGGTTCCTTTATATTTTAAGTACAGCCTCAGCTTCAGTTCTGTTGGCTTTCTGACCATTTTATTTCCTTTTTCTCCCCAATTTCCATCAAAGCAAATCTAGAGAGAATGTAGATTAGCATATAGACATCCATTCGCATGCAAAAATGTGTGACATTTGAAAGGGTTGAGCAAGAAGGTTAGATAGAAACAAAATGCAATTATTATCGATTGAAAATATTTGCTCTGAACCCTTTTTTTTCATGGTTATTCTCTTTTAAGTCCTTCCCACTGTGTGTCTTTACATGCATCAGTTAAGGAAGCAGCGTTCTAAAATTTTGCCATTATTCATCCCTAAATCAAGCTGTATTTTAAAAAATGAATTCGATTATGGCTATTGCTGACAGCCTAGTGGAAATACCACCGTGGCTGATGAGGGGGGACCTTGAATCAGGGAGAGGTGTACTCCATTCTTAACTGAGATCATTTCAGGATTTTACATTTTACAGTGCATTATGGGTGCACACGCCTTGAGCTCTTTTTACCTCCATCAACCTAGTTTAAATAACTTTTCTGCTTAAATATGTGTAGGTGAGCATCTTTGTGTATCTCTGTCTACCCTACAGAGGCCACAGGTTGGGACTGCTGGGTTTAGAAATGCAGTAGAGTATGCACAAGGTCTCTCTAAATGATGAATGCCTCGGCGCAGGAGAAAAGTTGAGGCAGCACTAGTTGAAGAGCTATCACATCAAGATAGTCCCTTTCAATCGGATACAGAAACACCTTCTATTAAATGTGATATCGCTCTGAAACCGTGTCACATATATAAATATAAAAACTCAAAATATAAAAACTCTCAGCATTCACTTCAGGATTCATTCGCTTATTCATTTGTCACTCTTATAGGACCATCTTGCATTGCTGGAGAAGATAGCATTCCTTATGGAAGTCATGCAGCAGGTCAGGGCTTCCTACAAAAACCAAGGGCACCAACTTATTAACACAAATAAGTGTAGAGCAGAGCTTCAATAACAGGGAGGCATGAGAGAAATTAACAAGCTACACTGATGCCTATAGAGCAAGATATTAAACACAGCCTCCATTCAAATGGTGGAACAGTGATGACTGATGTGTGCTTTTCGTTTGACTTAACAGTGGCCTTTACTGAAGAGAAAAATAAGAGTATCATCAAATACTTCCATATTAGTTCCATATTAGAGTTTGCTGTTCATGCAGGAGTGACAAGTGGCAAGCCACCCCGCAGAAAACAGTGATGCATTTACCTGACGCAAAAGTGGACAGAAACTCAATGAATAAAATAGATCAGCATTCTGTATTTTGTATTTATTTTTTTTGTATGTTGCTGTAATGTATTTTAAGGAAATGATGTACAAATACAATAAAATACAGAAACATTTGTACATTTTCAAAACATATAATTTAATCCTCAGTCAGTGAAGTCCACATTTGGTCATTAATTTTCACACAAAAGGGCCTATGGTAGATTGGACCCACCCTTTTCACTCTGAAGCTATAAGGGGTGATTCAGTCCTTAAGTTTTAAATGTTACACAATGCAGGGCAGCCAATCAGAACAGAGAAATGAGCTTCAGCCTGCACATGTTCACACTGGCCTTACTATCGATGTGGAGTTTAGAAGCCTCTAGAATGAGGAGAAATGATGATCACTATATAAATGATAAGCAAGTTTTCCTTTATCACTGACTGAGCTGCAATAGTTCCTGAAAGGATGCCGAACAGTTGAACGATGATTTAAAAATGACATTATTAACTTTGCTCTTTGTAAGTAAAGTGTTCATTTATTTTCACCTAGGGAGTTAATAAACCATGGCATTTGACTGGGGGTGTATTTTTATTTTCATATTTTCTTTAGTTTCTTTAGCCTGTATCTTCTTTCTGAACTTAATCTAATTGCTTGGATGAAAAGTATGATTTGCCATGTCTGCTTCATCTTCTTCAGTAAAGTTTGCCTCATGTAACAGGTCTCTGAGTTCCTTTAGATACATTTCTAATGGATAATTCTTTTCATAATTTCTTTAGTTTGCATGAGCTTATGCTTGCCAGGTTGGCAGGTGTGTTTGTAAGGGGGAATATAGGTGCTGGATATCAACCCACCAATTCCAGAACTAAACGGCCCAATATCACAGAATGTGAGCTGGAGAGAACAATTAAAATAAGACTTTAATACGGGGATATATCTGATGAATCTTGCTCTCATAAGCTTGGAGGAAAGTGAAATATACAACATTTATTGACTGTGGCAGAACTGACAGAACAGGATGCAGCCCCTAAAGCAAGTCTCTTCAGTCTTACACTTGACTGATTGCTTTGTTTCTTCATTACATAAGCCTACATGCCAGCACACTCCTTTCATACGACTCCTATTGTCTCTCCCGGGCTGCGTTTAATAATCACTTTCAACAAGGACTGTCAAAGTTAATGCATTAATAATTTGTTCACGTGGTAAATTATTAATACCGCTCATTTTTATATGCTGCTAGTGCATTCTCCTAACTTGACCCTGCTACCAGGCTGAAGCTCAGCTGCTCTTGACTGTGTTTTGCTACACTAGGGTTGCAGGTACCCGGAGTCCATCCTGGGGTCTAGGGGTATGGAGCAGGGAGGCACTCGCACTCGCACTCGCACTCATACACTGTCTATTTCGAACCACCTAACCTGCATGTCTTTAGTCTTTTGCAGAAACGGAGACCCTGGAGGAAACCTGCGCCACCACAATGAGATCATGCAAACTTCACACAAAGCTTCAGCCTGGATTCAAACCTCCAGCTCTGGAGGTGGGAGGCACAGCTCTACCCACAAAGCCATTGTCCAAATTGTAGACTTCCCATTGAAATACAGCTAGTGGAAGCGCTTGAGTAACATCACGAGAAATAACAATTAACACAATATGTTGCAATGATTCATTCATTCATCAATTTTCTTTAATCGCTTTATCCTTATTAGGGCCGCAGGTAACTGGAGCCTATCCCACTGTCTACAGTCGTGAAGCAGGACCACGCCCTCCACTGCAGGGTATAATACAATTATAATTGGGTTTATTCTTGTAATTGAAAGTTTAAACAACGTTTTACCTAGTTTTCTTGTCATTGCACAAAAATACAGGAAATATTAAATATAATAATTCATACAAATAAAACCTAAACATTAACAACAACAAAAAAAAAGAAACATACTTAAAGCTATGTAAATGCCCCAGAACAAAACAAAGAGCGAATGGTTTCTGTGTCTCTGGCGTGAAGCCTGTCTCTTCTTTCTGAACTTAATCTAATTGCTTAGATAAAAAGTATGTGCTCCTCTAGGATTTGCCATGTCAGCTTCATCTTCTTCAGTAAAGTTTGCCTCATGTAACAGGCCTCTGAGCTCCTTTTTACTTAGGGAAGTCTTTAGATACATTTCTAAAGGAGGGATATGTTTTTAAAAGCCTTTAACTTTTAACGCCTCACCTTCTAAAGGCCTGGTCCTTCCCAACGACGACACACATTACACTTTCATGGTTATCCTTTGTGTGTATTGTTTAAGATCTTAATGCATATTAACATGCATAAGCTGCATGAGTCATAAGCTGCTGCTCTTAACACCATATACAGTACCTAACAGCTCTAATTAAGTTTGGCAGTTTGACGTAGATTTAGTGCTCCTTACATAGACTAATTAAGCCTTATACATGTCAAACAGTGTCTCTGATCATCCTGGAAGTGTGGCTGTAAGCACAGCCCTAACATTTTATTATTTTAGTATTTTTCTTAAGCTCCGCATCATGGCGAATTTGCCCTCACATTAGTTGTTAATTATTTTCTCCAGACAAGAGCTTCCAGCATGGACTCCTGTCACAATAGAAATACTCAAGAATCCTTCAACGCCTCATGTCATGGTAAATCTGGCTATTACACTTCTGCAGTGGGATTCTACATCAACACTGATTACTTCCTTGTAATGCACCACATTCCACACTAGCTGAGGATTTTCAATTACAGCTTGTTTAGTGAATGGTCATATTTCTGAAAAAAACAAGCAACACTATCTGTATTTCGAAAAGCAACAAAACAGCATTAGCCCAAGGTTTATTCACTTAAAAGGCACCGAATCTAACTTTCATTTCAGTAAGTTAAAAATGCTATCAGTTTTACAGCGTGTTGCAATATGCAAGAAATTATTTTTCACTCATAGAAACATTCTGTCAGTAGTGGGAAGCTTTCAATCCATAACACATTGATATTTCATATACATTTATAAGTACAAGTGAATATACTTTATGAAAACAGTTACAGCTGTTGATGCGGTCTTGTTTTGAGATTGATAATATGCAGTTTGAATTCCTAGCCCCAAGCTGGTGTGCGCAGGCATCAGTTTCTCTCTCGTGTCTTTTAAGTATAACTCTACTGCCATTACTGTCCAGGTAGTAACTGAAAAATACACCTCAACATATAATAGGCCTGAGATTTTATGGTGTAGAATATGTAATTACAGAACAATATTAAAATAATTTAGCCAAATTAAAGAGAAAGAACACCCATCTTCTGACGCTTAATGTACATTTTCAGGTGTGCTGAAGGTTATTGTAAATGAAACGCTGGTTCCAGTGCAGTTGCCTCGGTTTTGCTTTCTTTTCCTCCCATGAGTCTGCAACTGGAAGCACACAGCAGGGACAGAATGAGGACAAGTGCTGTGAGTAAAAGAACACAAACAAGCACGTCCGACACTGTGTGAGCCTGTCGTTTCATGGTGTCACAAATGTTTCAACGCGCTCATAGAAGCGTGCGACGGTGTGTGTGAAGTGCCCGTTCCCTAGAGTACGCGACTTAAGGGCCCTGTGTGGGCTTTCGGTGGAAAATGAGGGATACATTTGCAGGCAGTGCACCTTTTAGCTCCTCCAGTGGTTGACACAGCAGCGGTAGTGGCAGTGATGGTGGTGGTATGGATGCTGAGGGGAGGCAGATTTGCATTTGAAACAGCAGGATGCAGATGATGGCTCGTGGGAGCCCAGCCCTCGCTGCCCGGGGCTAGAGGGAGGGGAAGAGAGCGGGAATTCTGAGGCGAGTGGGGGGAGCTGCTGGAATGCACATACAGTGAGGAGGGGATATTTACACTTCAAACTGCACCGACTCAAGACAAAGAAGTGTGTGTGTGTGTATGGGGGGGATTCTCACAGATTATGAGCCACCAGTCCCTGAGAAAACACCCACAATGAGTTCAACTTTTTCTTTAGCCACTTGGCAGTGGCTACATTTTACTCCTGCTCACCTAGTTCTCTGTCTCTCAAAGCAGATGGTGGCTTGTCACTACTTGTTTGAGAAAATGGACCCATCATGCCACCCTAGAGAAGCCTGTGAAGGAACAGCGGGGCCCATTTTGCATTATTGCTGCAACTTTTGAGACAAGTACGAGCTATACGCTGCCCATGAGGACCACATGAGAGAAACAGAGCTAAAAAAAGAACAACAGGCAGTTGGCATGTTATAATATTTGTGTTATAATTTATATAAGTTAGAATTTAGTAAGGTTTGGAGACTTGAACTAGAGTGGACTTTCAGTTTTAATGAAAAGATTCAAAGGATGATAAATGTGTGTCTAAGACCAAGCGTTGGTGCAGTTGTTGGTGTGGGTGCATCATAACAAGGCCACTATTGCTACACAGCCCAGTTTTCTCCTGATGTGCATAATGTCAGCACTGAAGTGGAAAGCAGCGTTTTGGATCTCTGTGATCCAGCACGATACGAATGAATATGAAGCTTCTGGCTCTTTTCCCAGAATCTGGCAGGCCGGGTCGTCCCCAGCTCATCAGCGTTGCTTTCGCTGCCTCTGGTTCAACAGTGAGAGGTCAACCCTGGCAGATGCTAAACGGGAAACTGAGGAAAAATGTCACAAGGCCAGCAACAAACAAAGCCCCATGAAACGTGACGAGAGCCAAGCAGGGCCGCTAGCTCATCACTGAAAAGCAGTAATTAATTTCCATGCATTCTCAAATGGCACACAGGGTCAGCTATACTGCTCAGAAATGCAATGCAAATGCCCTGGAATGTTTCATGTCAGGAAAATCCACTTTAGAAGCAGGAACATAGCACAGAACCAGACTGGCAGTGAGCCAGTTTGCGTGAAGTGACTAACAGTGTAAATTACGCTTAGGCGAATGTTAATACATGTAAATCTTCATAAAAATGGTGAAACAGAAGCAAGAGGTTATTTGTTCCCACAAACGCATTTGAAGTGGTGTTTTAACACTTCCGTGGATCATCTCGTCCTGTCTGCTGCCACATGAAACATCTAAAACACTGTCCATGGCATGATGGCAGATTCCCTCGGTGGATGACAAGCATATATTGATTTTCATGTTTTTCACAGGTGTATTTATGGGTCTTCTTGTCTCCACTTAATGGACCCCAGCTGCAGTAATAACCATATTGGGCTTCTAAAGGCCAGGATGGAGAGAGAGAACAGCGAGTGGTGAAACGTGTGGGGATGAGTAAGGGAAACAGACAAAGGTAAGAACGCTCCGCTTAGAGAGAAAAATGATGAAAGCTATGCACTGAGCTGAATATAGAGCAGAAAGTGAAGGAATAGCCCATGTAATAAGAAGTAAAGGGGTAATGTGTGGTGTGTCAACCCCGTGGGCCTCTGCTTGCTTGGTTACAATCTGCAACAAGGACCTTTGAGCTAATCTCTGTTTGGCCATTAGTTCCTAAACGCTTCTTTCTACCGGTGAAACTGTCTATAGAAGCATGGGAGGCATGAGTTGTCACTGGAAGGTTTATAGAAGTAAATTATTGAGTTTAAAAGTCCACAGCAATCATATGGGAATTGTGGCGAGAAGACTCCAGTCTATTAACCTGCAGGCCAGACTGCTGGCAGCACTTCTTCTCCAGCCTCAAAGGCCTGGACTCGTTCCATTCAAGCAGTCGGTGTGCTACATCATAATGAAGTGATATCCAGTGAGTGGATCAATCAGAAACCTGGGAGCGATCTCTTTCTGCGAGTTGAGCAAGTGAGAAATAACAGCAGGTGCATTTATCCAGCCTTGAGAAATTACGCCATGTTCTCTTACCTCATCACTATAGTCTGTATCTATGAAAAACCTCACCTAGACAAAGGGTTATTTGATTCTGCCAAATTTCCTTTTTAAGTGAAAGTGTAGTGTGCTTCATTTGATGTTTTTAGCAAATCAGTTTACAGCTACATCCTGAGGCTTATTATTCAGGGAAAAAATGAAAAATAAGAAGTGATAGAAATTGACTCAGTTTTTTTTTTTTCTTGTTTCTGGATTTTTTGATCAAATTTCTCTCCAAACTGCCAAATTCACCAAACTAGCTTGGTCTTAGTACCTCCTACTATTACACAGTTTTTTCCTTCAAGTTGGGATGGTGAAAGCTTCATGTGATTCTACCATGTCATGGGAAGTGCCAGTGTATGAACCACTTCTCACACAATGTTACTGGACAGTTCAAAGCGCTTGGAGGAGAACACTAATCAGCCAACAGGATTGGATACAATCACAATTAATGAGAAAATGAAGAGCGATCCAGAGACAGCATTTTCAATTATGCTTTCTTGGGGCTCAAGTCTTGGAATGTTGTGATTTTTCTTGGGATCCAACTCATGATCTCATAATAATATGGTTTATATGGTTACTGCTCTTGTAAACCCATGTCTGTGTTATAAAACTGAGGAATAGAAAGAAAAAATAAGTGATGCCCTATGTATTTAAAGGGCAGTTATATACTGTATGTATTGCATATGTGTTTACACAAAACAGCTACATGTACATTTTGCCTCTCAAGAGAAATAAACATAATGACTATGAGGCAAGTCAGAGCTGAAACACAAAATGGTTTCTTTGAATCCTCCTCCTGATCTGGCACAAGGTCAGCAATGACCATCACAACAGAAGAGGAGACCTTGTTATGGTTAAATTTGGCAGAAACAGATGGCAGGTGTGACTGTTGTCCTGTTGTTTTTCAGTCTGCTGTTGGTCTCATGTTACATTGTGGCATACTGCCTCCACTGACAATGTTAGTCCGGCATCTCTTAGAGATGTTGTGTTCATTTTAGTGGATGTCACAAGCTAGACATCACATTAACATATGGTATGCAAGGAGGTTGTTAAGTTTATAATTCAACCATTTATAACACTGACCAAAGGGGTGAAAATATGCTTTACTCTGCAAACCTGAACTATAGATAAAAGGAATCAAGAAAACAGTAGTTTATATGCATGAGGCAAAATGAAAGTTGGCATTCTTTGACACATACACACCCTCACACACTCTTACGTACACATTCACACACACACAAACACACAGACCCACACTTTGGCCCACCAGTGCATTAGCTCTCATTAACCGATGAAAACAGGTGTTGATCAAGAGCAAATAGGAGGCAGCCGAGCCCAACTGAAATGTGCAACAATACAGTCGAGACCAATTAGTCAAATCAAAAGGATGCAGCCAATAATTAGATCTCATCTAGGCAGATACTCTCAACAATCTGGTGACTGATAAGGCAGTGCAATTAGAACTAGAATGTACTTAGCATATGCATTTACTCTGAACTTCACAGAGTCCCAGAGAAAAGTGTACGGTACAGCGGCAGTCTGTCTAAGAAAACTCTGGGGGCAAGATGCAAACTTTGTAAATCAACTCAAGCTTAAGTAAGCCTATTCTTAAGCTCCTATTGCTTAACAGATATATTATAAAGGCTTAAAAGCTTCTTAGAGCCATTACTTCCGTCTCTTCCGTCTACTTGGCCAAGCAAATGATCCATTCCAGAGATAATCTGAACTATGAAGCTGTAGATTCTGACAACTCAAATAAATCCATCTCTAATGATGCAAATCTGCTTACGGGAGTCCTAAAGCACAGACAGGCTCACGCTGGTGTGCGAAAGCTGACAGCAAACTGTTTACTGAAGTTCTGAAAGTTTCGTCTGCTTCTCCTTCAGGATGTGCTCTCTCCCATGGGGGATGCCATGAGGCTTCAGGGCTGATGGGAGATTCTGCTCATGTCAGGGAATCGTGTGCTCTGTTTTGACCTTTGACAGTGCTCAGTGGGATTCGAGAGGCTCCCTGTTTGAATGCTGTTGTGTCTGTGCATTAGCCACTGGGAACGATTAATGAATACAAAGCTAATCTTGTGACACAGAATTCTGGAAAGTGCACAAGGCTGCAGAGAGCTACTGTCTTCGCCAGGGAGGTGTGCTGCACTTTGTGGAGCGCGTAATCCCCCCAGGCGAGAACAATCTGCAGGGGATTTGACTGTTTTCATTAACATACACATTTCATTTTGCCTTCTGACATACTTTTCTTTCTCCAAATTTGGTGAGTCACCCACAAGTAGAGAGCGACACAGAGTTTGAGTTGACCTCATAAAAGGCTTCCCCTGCTTCATGAAACTTCACAGCGCAGTTCTTAGTTGGAGTGTAATGCTACACATACTTTCTGGTTCAGCTCACATTTGGAGCTCTATATTGGGGATGAGTCAGAATATTTGAGTAGTTATGAAAGTCTTAAAAAAAAGAAATCAAGCAGTAGGAGTGGGCAATATGTTAATATTGTGGTAAATTAGGTCACATTATAATATATATTTTTCGACATTCTCAAGAATTAAGGTGCTAAAAAGAGTTCTTTTTGAACATCGCCATAAAATTACCACTTTTTATTGATATTTTATGTTCTCAAGCAACTCCTCTCACATTCCATGTTAGTAATGGAAAAGGACAAAGCAAAATGTGGACAGTCTGTGGGGTACCTGAGGACAAAGAACCAACCTGGTTGCTATATGATTATCATGGATATTTTGAGTACATGTGCATGGATCAACTATATCTTTCAAAGACAGCATATTAAGTCCTGTTCAGAGGAAGTACCATGATGTTATTCATAAACTTTCAACACAATTTAATGATAACTTTTAGTATAAGCTATTAGACTCTTTTCAAACTCACTGTCTTACAAGCTAAAATAAGACAAATAAGTAAACGTTGATTCTAGACTAGTAAACTCAGCTTAGTTGACGAGTGACTAGCATTTGTCTGTTTATGTTAAAGACTTTAGGCTGGCTCCCAAACTTCCAAGCTACTTATAGTTTTGGATTTGTTTGAATGCAATAATAGAGATGCTGACATTAGAGATATGCGGTCTAGTTTACAGTAGACATTAGACCACTGTGAAAAGTCTACTTATCTATCAATCTACAGGTGTGGGGTGGAGTGTTATTAGGGTGATCAGGATTGTTTGGTTCAAATAGCACCATTAAAATAAATGTAAATATCTAATTTTAATAATATGCCAAATCCTTATATGTCATGATTTTTGGGTTGGGTTAAATACATGTAAATTTTGGTGTGAAAAAGAATATTGCAAAGGAGTGATCTAATAATACAAAGCAACTGAAATGATACAAAATGGCTAAATTTTAACCTTATTTAGCATGGCCTCAGCCTCCCTGTATGTAAATGCCAACATCTGTATGTGCAAAATGGAAAGTCCCACACTAAACATTAACTAAAACTTATTATTCAATTTCAATTTTAAATTCAAATTAAGTTGAGTGCCAATTCAATTTCAACACACTTACGTTTTTTTTTCCACTATTTTATTACTGTATTAAAATCATTACATCATTTGTTTGTATAGATGCAACTCTGACAATCTAGCAGAAGTGGGTTTGTGAAGGTTTGGCAGGTCTGACCAGGGAAAAAATACCAAAAGCATGTATTTGCACCACAAACCCATCCAACCTTCTACAGTGCAATATGACCAAAATATTGCTTCAGCCCAAGTCAGTCCTATCACTGCATGCAGACAGATGACAGTCCACTGCCACTCAACTGGGCTATTTTTGTTCACTTTGCCAGTGTGTTTTTCACTGGGTGCCTCTGTACTGAGTGTAGTGAGGCATGCTGCTCTATGAGCTTGTGGGGGATCTAGTGCAGAGGGACGTGTAGTGGGAGGGCAACTGCAGCTGACTACAAATGAGTGCATCAACCTTCGCTCTGATCCCATCAGTGACACCCTACAAACACCGTTCCCAAGACGGAGAGTTAAGCATGTAATATATGCATGCAATATGTCAACCATTAATAATAAAGAATGTCATGCACATGAACAGATCACATTTTGAAGGAATGTTTCTACATTTTTACCCATTTTCCCATGCACTTCAAATGTAGCCATTGATTTTGACATATTTGGGGGGGTTTTTTGGTTCTTTTTTTAGAACTTGAGCTTTATGGCTCATTTAGCAAACAACCACAATTAGTATACACCAAACTGCACGTCTAAAGCACGGCAATTGTCATCTCATGCCTCAGATTGCATCAATTTCTTCATCTGAAGTCTGTATATCATCAGACCTGATTAGAGTGGCCAAGAACCTCCTACTTTGACAAGAATAAACAGTTTGACGGCATGCAAAACAGCTCTGTCTGTCTGTCTGTCTGTCTCTCTGTCTGTGAACAAAAACACATCCAAAGGGAACAATGTGGTATATGCTGGAACACTCTCAGTTAGTAGTCAATAAATTTGTAAAAATATTTATAATTGTTGCGTAATGTTTAATTAAATTTAATTTTATGCAGCGAAATTTAATATATGTGTTGCTGGGCAGGAAAGATGAAAAAACGCACCAGTGCGCAATTATTTCTAGGCTACATCTGCTACTGAAGTTTATTAACATGTGACATGTTTTCTCACTTCTATAGATTACAGTATGTCTTGCAATGTAAGAAACCACATAAACAAGTGAATGTATACCCCTAATTATTTCTGTTGATAGCTAAATTAGCCTAATAGGTCCTGCTACAAACAAAAACAAAGTTCAGGTGCCAAACACATCTTGACTGTTTGAGTTTATTTTGATGAACGGAAGAACTGTGTAGATATTTATTTTACTGAATTTTTCTTTGCAGAAGTACAAATTATTTAGACTAAAAACATGAATTCGCATCAACTAAAGTATTCCGGAATCCTGAAGTTTACACTAACTTTATGTTAATAAGTCAGCCAGCGAGTTTTAAGAAATGCCAATGGTTTGCTACCGTATGCAAAATCTGCCTGATTAATTCTGGAATGTATGTGTATATGGAATATGTATATGCGATGTTTGTTTACTGGATGTTTTGCTAGCCGTTGCCTATAGAACCACGTGCTCGAGGGTAAAGACGTGGGTAGAAGTGCACAGAGATATGAGGATTGGTTGACTGATCAGGAATAATGACCCCAAGAGGACTGCAGAAATGACTCGGAACACTTCTCCCTACTGGTCTTCTGCATGCATGGCTGAACACACACACATGCTGTTTCTTTGGAGGACACACAGTTCCTTAGCAGAGGCAAACCCGAAAAACAAGAAAAAAAAAGGCAGAGAAAGCAAAAGTGCCTCGAGGACACAAGATTATGCATAACTACAATTGTGCTATGAACATTTCAGTTTTAAGGTGCACATTTCAGAATCTCACAACATTTCTTTGACAATCGCTACAAGATATTTGGGGAGATGCTATTAATAGTTCACAATTTCCTAGACAACACAAAAACCATTTACATGAAGTATATTACAGCTCGGTTCACTTGGTACCAAAAACCATGTATCACAGTCTGTGCATACTAATGGGCATGGCAACTCATGGATCATGATTAAAATTTAATTAGAAGCCCCTTGCATCTACAAAGGATTTAAGAGGCAGTTGTTGGTAATCAGAATAAACATTCATTCAAGCTCTAAGTGTTTTTGTTAAACTATTATTGTTGTTATACTGTAGTCTATAACTACAGGCACTCGAGTGCTTAAGAACATTTCTCCACGTAGCATTCAATTTGCAAATAAAGGCTTCCTGCAGTGCACTCTAACACAGGGTTCATCCAGTTTTATCCCACTGGACATGTCACAAATCTACAAAGCTCTTCATACTGCAGTCTGAGCTAAATGTCATGGATTATTGTTGAGGGACATGACATTTGACAGTCAGTGTTTGTGGAGACTAAGGGACAGTCTGAAGTCTTAGTGATTATGGGATGGTGAATATGAATGGATGGATGGATGGATCGATGTATGGGTGTATGGGTGTATGGGTGGATGGATGTATGGATGGATAGATCAATGGATGGATGAGTGGATGTGTGGTTGGATGGATGGGTAGAGGGGTAGGTGGATGGATAGTTGTGTGGATGGATGTGTGGATTTGTATGGATGGATGGATGGATGGATGGGTGGGTGGATGGATGGATGGATGGATGGATGGATAGATCGATGGATGGATGAGTGGATGGGTGGATGGATAGATGGGTAGAGGGGTAGGTGGATGGATGGATAGATGGAATGATGGATGGGTGTATGGATGGTTGTGTGGATGGGTGTGTGGATTTGTACGGATGGATGGATGGATGGGTGAGTGGATGGATGTGTGGGTGGATGGATGGGTGGATGGATGAATGGATGGATGGGTGGATGGGTGAGTGGATCTTTGTTCAGAAACATGATAAATGTACTGCTAGAAAAAATTATATATAATGCTTATCCCATGAGATTTTTAAATGCTTGTAATTTGTGTTCGAATGCCAATCAATCAATGACATTCATTCTACCTGAAATGACTGTTATTATTCAGGAAAAAAAGAACACCAAGATCAATGTCAATGCGTCTGTCAAAATCGATTCATTTCATTTTGGATGGCCACAAGATAAAAAAACTTTTTTTTAGCATCATGGGACTTTGATTTCACCAACCAGACATTTCATTTCCTTCACATAATTGAAAACTGAAAAGTTATCCATAAATCCACTGGTCCATAAATCCTAATTTTGTCAAAAACAGAAGAAAAAAAATAGTATGATGGTGTGAAAATATAGTAATTAAAAAACTCTATTTGATGTTTTGGAGGCACAAATATTGCTACAGAGAGTTAAGCAAGATAACCAAGCTCTTGCCTTTCGGATACGCCTTCAGGTACTGGACCCAGGGTCATTTTAAAAACCAGCAAAATTAGATGGCATTAACACTGGAATCAAATCAATCAAATGGGTGGGACCCCATGAGGTAAATGAGCTAAAACCTCACAATGTCACCTCTGCAGTCATGGTGATTATGGCACAGTAAGACGTCCAGGGCAAAGTCTAAGTTGAAGTGTGGCTTTCTGGAAAACCTACCCAGTGATGTGAGGAGGTTCGGTAGTGAGCAGAGCCACTGGCGCTTTGTCTCTCTCGATGAGCCACACTGTGTAGCGTCCTTTCTGCCTGGGGTGCAGGAACACTGTCACATCCAGTTCGCAGGGCCGATAGAGCGCACGCAGCCAGGGACTCAGAACCCACGGCCCTTCCAGAGCCGAGCCATTCACCGCCAGAAATCGCCCTGAAAAGGAGAGCAAAATAGGTCATACGTATGCAAAACGAAAGCCTCCATAACCAATATGTCCCTCATCACCCATTTCATTTGTGAGGGTTGAGACGTCGCTCGGCGCCCAAGGCCTCTATATGGAGAAGGCGCCGACATGGACCGTGGGCGAGCCACAATATCAAACTCAGACCTGGAGCTCCGGCATCAATACGTGAACATAGACAGAGTCAAGGAGATAAATAATTAAATAAATAATGAAAGAGATGAGAGAAATCAAAGCTCTGTCTGTAGGCTTTGATTTGCAGTCCCCTCTCTCAACAGCCCTTTTCAGCTTCTTCAATCAGCAAGTTTTGCAGAGGGCGGGGGAAGAAGAAAGACGAAACAGCACAGAGTTCTTCTTTTGAAATGAGAGGAATGGAGCAAATGTTGAAAATAGAACAAAAAATATATAAATCAAAGTTCAGACAGTATCTCTGATTATGCACCAATATAGAAACTAGGGGCCAATGTTTTCAATATACATATAAAATGAAGCTGATAAACATTTGAGCCATATTTCAGACTAAATCCACTATATGACCGAGAATGTGTGGTCAAGCCTCCTAATTACTGTGTTCAGTTGTTTTAGTAATGGTCATTATTAATAGGTACATAAAATGGAGCATATGCCGGCAGTCTCCATAGGTGAACACTGGCACTAGCTAGGCTTGGCTTGGGGAAATTTCTGTTAGATCTGCTCAGGCAGCTGTAAGTGTCATTATTGTGCAACAGAAGCATCTAGGAGCAACAAGAGCTCAGCTATGAAGCAATGCAGACCCACAGAGCAGGGCTGTCAAGTGCTGAATCGCATATGCACGTACAAATCTTTTGTGAGCGTTGCATCACTCAGTACAGGGTTTCTATGGAAGCAACATCAGCTTAAGAGCTCTGCGCTAAGAGCTTCATGAGTTCCCCTGACTGAATAGCTGCACATAAGATCACTAAGTGTAACCTGGAGTGGTAAAACATACAGAAACTGGACTCTAGAGAAACGGAAATGGGTTCTCTGGGGTGTTAAATCTGCTATCTGGCAACCTGAGGGATGCAGCAGGGTTTGGCGAATGCTAGAAGACGCTACCTTCAAGAATACCTAGTGTCAACTGTACTAGCAGATTTGGTGAAGGAGGTCTAATGGGTTGGAGATGTTTGTCATGGTCAAGTTACTTGTGAAGTGTACGAACACATTTTAGACAATTACGGTTCCAACTTTGTGGCAACAGTTTGGGAAAGACCCTTTATTGTTCCAGAATGACTGTGCCTCTGCGCACAAAGCAAGGACCCTAAAGGCTTGATGAGTTATAAAGGAACTGCAGGTGGTCCGCACAGAGCCCTGACCTAAACACTTCTGGGATGAATTGGAACCTTGATTGTGAGCCAGGCTTTCACATCCAACATCAATGCCTGGCCTGACAAACACTCTTTTTACTGAATTGGCAAACATCTCCACATACACAATCCAAAGTCTTTGGAAAGAAACATTATTACCCTTGGTTTGGGAAATGGATATCCAACAAATACAAATATTTGCCTGACTTGGGATTAATAAAGTATTATATTATATTAACAAGCTCATTTGGCTGTGATGGTCAGATGTCCACACACTTTTGGCCATATACTGTATGTGCTGATACTGATATGATTACAGTATCGTTCCTAATTTGCATCCTTCAGGCTTTGTTTTGACAGGAGCTACATTATTCCACACCTATTGCTGTCTCTTTGATGAAGATGTTTACCATAACACCAAAATGGCCACAAAATCATTCTTCACTCTGATTAAGTGAATATTAGTCTTTGCATAGATCTACGCTAATGGGAAAATGCAGAAAAATCCTTTACTGGAGTGAGAAATAATGGATTCCTGTCTATTTACTGTACTGTGAGGGTAATTTCCAGAATCCTTTTGGGTAACATATGCAATCATAAATGCAAACTTGCAGATATTTATAAAAATGTGCCCATACAGACGTTTTACACATATTTGTTCTGCTCAGATTTCATAAACGAGGCCCATTGTTTCTGAGTTCGCTTGCGGCATTGAGTAACAAAACCAGATGCTGTAAAACCCGTGTAACAATTTAAATGTACACCCTGAGAATCTTTTTTACTACAACATTGTGGGATTCCCAATTTGGGTGGTTTAACAGAACAAAGCAAAATGAAAAGATAATGAAACAAATCCGGGGGGAAGACAATGGCTGAATGAAAATGCTGTTGGAATGTGGCCTGGGGAACTGGGGAAAGAAGCAATTTGTCTCTGTTCTGCGGCCCTAGTTGTACCTTGTTCAAAAAAAGGTGAGGGGGGGGTGTTCATTGTGCTCCCTTCAAGATGGCTCTCCTGTCCAGCAGATGCCATGGGAGGCGGGAATGGGCTTTTTAAAGCCTCTTGAACAGAAGCAGTTTAGCTAGAGCTCATTATAGGCCTTGGTCCCATTTGCATGATCCACAATGTACTCCAGACAGCCTAGGAGCCGAAGCAGGAGCGCTTCCAGCAAGTTTCTCCCAGAGTGTCCCACACAATCTCACATCCACTCTGGCTAGAGCAGAGCAGCACTGGCGTTAAGCAGGAGAAACCCATTAAAGTCCACGTTAGAAAAATGTCCCCTGATCACATGGAACAATGTAGTGAAATAACCACAGACAATAACCAACAACAACAATCACCAAGAATTCTCGTTCTCAAGTCTCAAGATACCACCCCCCCACACTACTCCCCAGGGTGTCATAGAATCAACATTTACTGAGCAAGAATTAAGCGAGAATACATTGAGTTCTATAGGTCTCATGTTGGGGTTCCTTACAAAGTACATATTAATGGGGTCAGACACGATCCCCTTTTGTGGCTGTGACACCCCATACTTTACTAAGAAGGCTTCACGCTAGGATATTGTTGTGAGAATTTGACTGAGGTATGGTACTACGGATGGATGATCAGTTTTAAATCACAAACATCTCTCCAACAGAAGGAGCTCCAGCCCTTCTTCTCAATCTAATGCTGGAGGGCTTTTCCACCCCTCTGGCTGATGCCTGGCATAAGGCATGGTGACCTTCTGGGTTATCAAGAGCATCCTGGTCTCCTGGCAATGCTCTACTGTGATATGACTACGCAAGCTGTGTGTTTTGTGTGTGTGTGAACACATGTCAGAGGTAGACTTTGATCAGATGGTATGGTCTAGCTGTATAAAGCACCAACTGAATTCTGATGGTGGTCCTCACAGCTGGTTCATCAATTCTGTGCTCCTCTAAAACACATCCGAGTCAGTAATACCGCTATCATATGCCAATTTAAATCAGGACAAAATGTTTAAATGATAGAATACCAAAATAGTGTTAGTGTTTTTATGTTTGTCATTCTACACAACTGATGTTTGTTTAAAGCTTAAATACAACGTTTTACTCTATTTGAATTAGAGGCATTTTTTGGTTTCAATTGCTTTTTCCATGTTTTTTCCTTTGGCAAATTAAAAACTGTACTATCAAAGTGGGCTAAATTGCTTAAAAATGCCCCAGAACATGTACTGACCCCAGAAAAGTAAGCTGCTGACTATGCTGTTGTACATTTCTGGTTTCTGTTGTTTTACTTTAGTCATTGAATTGGGAAATAACAGAAAGCGGAAAATGGAGCCCAAGTCAGAGGCATGACTAAAATAACAAGCATTTACCCAAAATGCTACCAACACCATTTACTGGAAATTAAATGGTCGAGTGTATCCCACAGCCTGGAGTGCATTTGCAAGTGAAACCACAAACAAAATGCATTTGCATTTAGAAGTGTATTGAAGCTCGTTTGTTATTGACTCCAAAAATGGGAAGAACACGTAGGCTACAAAAAATAAACACGGCTTTGACAAGGCCTTTTCATTCAAGCATGGATTTTGTTCCACACTTAAAGCCATGGTAAGGTTTGACGGCACTTATTTGCAAATAGTTGACATTGAAGATTGAGCATTTATGCATGCATATACATTGCATGGCAGCATTGTGCATGAACAGTTTCATTCATGAATGACGTTCATTAAACATGTTCTTATTTTCTGTGGACACTGAATGGAACGAACATGTTTACAAATTATGAATGTGTACGCAAGTGACGTTCACTCTCGTGAGTCTGAACGCAGCTCATGTTTTACGTTTGCTGATTACAGGCAAGCATGTTTGGTGCTTTAAGTTCAGACACTTCTCCTGGAGGCAGATTGTTTAAACATTTGTGTTCGTTTTTTGAAGATATCAGTGTAAATTTAGAGGGGAAACACCACATTTTGTTTACTTTTAGTTCTGTTCTTTTCTGAGCATTTTAAAAGATTTTGTCTGGATTTTTCATTTTAGGCATTTTGTGTTAATATTGTCTGAATAACATTTCCATATACAGTTTACCTGCACTTTTTTCAACTTTCAGCACATGGTGCGGTGCTAAGACAACCCAACCCACTTCCGGGGTAAACCCCGCCCACTTCCGGGTCAGGCCCCGCCCAGTCCGAGTACAGATACAGATAATTTATCTGGTTAACAGATACAGATACAGATAATGCTGTACTCACTCATCCCTAGTTTTTAATGTAACTTATGTCTGTGATTGTTCACCGGTATGATATATAGAAGGAGAAGATTGAATATATTTAAAGATATTTAAAAAAAGAACTATGAACATGAACTAGTTCATCTGAATGAACTGAACTTTAAACTCGTTCTTTTTCAGTGTGAACTGGCGCAACACTGTTGCATGGCTGCATATGTACGTCCACCATATGGTCAAGATATACTTATAAAAATATACTTATGAATAAGGCTTTAATTTCAGCCTGTTATTATTTCGATATAAAAAGTGTAAAACGAAGAAGACTACTGCTGACGGTAGAGCTCAGGTGTATTGTAGAACATTATCACTATGTGCTAAAAGCAGACTTCTTTTATTTTGACAGCTTGCTTACACCTTTGTACAAATGGAGTGTTAAAATAATTAAAGGATTTCAAACCTGTTCCACTTATTTTACAATCATTTTAGCAGAGTCCCAAAAGTGTCACACACACATCAGCGAACCCCTGTGTGAATTCGTTCATATAAATAAAGAAAAGAGGGTTGCTGTTTAAAAGAATGGATGAAGGCGTAGCTGGAGAGGCAATGCACATTTACTTAACACTAAAAGTAAATGTCATTACAACAAGACACCAAGAATTATTTTCAACCTATACCAGCTCTGTATAGGTAAAAAAAACTATATACAACCAGACAAAAAACTAAACACAAATGGCAAAGTATCTGACTTGCTGGGCACCAATGTGATGGACAGTCATGGTGTTCTTCCTTTATTATATCATATTGAACCTTTTGAGCAATTATAAATAGTGTACTTTCAGACAGTACTGCTGAAATGTAATTTTGCAGGGTAATGACAGCACCAAGATGGTGGCATTGTTAACATGTCTGGCCGAAAAAAAATGTCTATGTATGTCTATCTATGCAAAATCCCGTTAATGCTTTTTTCAATAAAGAGATCCCAATGTGAAAGTCTTTCTCTGCATTCAACCCATTCACCAAGTGAAGCAGTGGGCAGCCATCGGCCCGGGAAGTAGGGTGTGAGGGATGAGACCTTGCTCAGGGATACCTCAGTTGCAGTCCTAAGATTTAAACCCATGCACTTCTGATTGCAGGGGCAAATCTACAACCACCAGGGCAACTGCTGTCCCAGCAATCCTCAAACTATGGAAGCAGGGAAATCTCTTACTTCATCACATCTAGTGGGCAGTGTGGTAAAATATTTTTGAAATGGAAACTTAAACAGAATGGTTCAATAAACTGTTGCATGCTTAGCCAGAGCTTTCATGTAATTAAAGTACAATCACAGAAATATTTGGCCCATTTTTTCAATTTCATTTAATTTTTCCATCCCTTTCAATTACTTATTTATAACAAAAAACAGGCCAATATATTTTATGTGCTGCATATTTGTCAGTCACATGTAACTGAAACAATTAAGAATGATATTTATGTAATTATACCAATAAACCGAATGTGATTTGAATAAACGATGGCAGATTTATCTATTTTTAAATAAACCCGATGTACACAATCTCATAAAGTTTAAATGAATGAATCTCGCTTGACCCAAAGCTCATCATATTTACAGATAAATCCTGATTTTAAGGAATTTGAATAAATAAATGTAAAAAAATGTAGTTATTTTAATAAAATCTAATAGATGCAAATACCTAAATATAAACTATGCCGTGATTCATTTTTCTTAGTGTAGGACGGATGTCCCATTCACTGTCAAACTACTCTTTTATAATACCAAATAAACCAGTGAAAACTAACACAGGAAATTAATGGTTTTGTTAAATCACGGAATTTACATCATATGAATGTAAATCCTGTGAGTCTGCCCTCCCTGTCCCCCCCAAGATTGTAAGATAAAACCAACAAAATACAAGTGGAAGCTACAAAAGGAAAGGAACGACTTTTAACAGCTCATTTGTTAGCAGGTAACCACTAGAAATATTTAATGGGATGCACTGATAATGTAAACTAACTGTTATACATGTGGTACAGGAACAGTGTTGCTCCTTTATTAATCTTTTTTTAAACCACATTGACGTGAATCATCACTAAGGACTGACAACTCTGCACGGCTTCAGTCTTTTTATACTTTAGTGCCAATAGGTTGCCAAGATGTTGCCGTTATTATATTCCTCGATCTCCACAGCGACGGGTAAGTGCAGATGAACAGTGAGATTGTTTTCACAGGGTATTTTGTTCTGGTTTTAATAATGTATTTGCAATCAGGTTATTGGAAGGATTATGCCAAGACCCATTTGGAGTTTCACGGCAAGATTATCAGTAATGCAAGACTCTGTAATGGAATATGGAATAGCCTGCACTGTCTAAATATACAGCAGCATGTAGGAGCGGTGTCCATGAAACTAGTTGTAATGAACAACATTGTGAATGCAAATGTAATGATTTTCCTACTTACAAGGTTAACTTGCTCTTAAAAGGAAAATGCTGCATTTACAATTAATGGAAAAGCTTTTTTTCTGTTTTATTATGTGAAATAAGCTATTCTCTCTAGACTTCTACAACCTATTGATTTATGAATCATCAATGACAACATGGAAGCCATGTTTATATCATCCATTTTACAGAAGCTGCATGCTTACCTGCCTTACCAATCTGAAGAACTAGTTTTGAGTTCTGATTTAAAAGATGACCTTTGCATTAATATTGTAGCGGAGTTGGGCTGGGAAGGGCTTTCCCAGCATGCATTGCTCCCGTCTCCTCTTGTAAATGTTGTTCTGTGTGTTATTTTGGGGGTATTTTGTTTAGTTGGGTGGGTAAATGTGTTTAGTGTGTTCATTTAGAGTGTTTGTGTGTGTTTTGGGTTGTGTTGGGGGTTGTTTTATGCGTTTTAGAGTAGAGGTACACAGTCTACCATGAGTACCATTGCTGCATGTGTTTCACCATTTACATGCCACTGCTGTTAAAAAGCTCTCAATGAAGGCTGTGGAGAATTCCTCCCTTGATTTCACCAGCTCTCGCGAGTGCTTCGTCCTTTTCCTCGATGTTCTCATCTCAAGATCGTTACAATTTGGATGCTGGTAAAAGCGTGCCCCTTTTATGATCTACAGAATTTGAACTTTGAATTTATAAAATTCAACTTTGAATTAAGAAAAATCCAGAGAAGCACTGAAATTTTCATTGAAAAATATCTGTCATTTTAGAGACTTCTTTTCAGTTTTTACAAGGGTATCCTCCACTATTTATCAGTATAGCTTCAAGATGCTGCTAAAAAGTGATGAATATATTTAAAAAGTCACTATAATACCCCTGTACCACTGGATTATGTTCCAATGCCCTGTTTAATATAACTGTTCTCTATGTGATATTGATGCTTTCAATGGTAAGAAAAATATGCCTTTGCTTAACTTTAAGAAAAGGTACGATTTTGTACAATAGTCAGCATGGGCACTCTGACCAGTCTGGTGCTTTATAGCCTCATATGCAGCAAACTGTGAGGCACTGTGTTTTGACACCTTTCCATCACAGCCAGCATTTACTTCTTCAGCTGTTTGTGCTACAGTAGCCTTTACTCCCCGCATGCATCAATGAGACTTGATTATCTTGTTACAACACCATCTGTCATTGGGGTGGGATATATTAGGCAGAAATTGAACAGTGAGTTCTTGTTGGTGTGTCGGAGGCAGAAAAAAATGGTCGAAATGTGCCGGCGAGTCAGAGCATTTCCAAAACATCAGGTCTTGAGAGTATTTCTACGCAGTGGTCAGTTCCAACCAAAAGTGGTTCAAGGACAGATCTTGGAAACAGCTAACTGTGGTCTATATGATTAAATATAATTACATGAGTTTCTCTTGATGAGAGTGCCTGTAATATGCTGAGGATTTTGAAGCCTCGCATTAACGCAGCCTTGTTTTCCCTTGAATCACTGAACCACAGAATGTCTTTGTATGTAAGGAAAGAAGCAGCAAGAGCTCATGGACAACTTTGATATTGCTACAGTTTATGTCCCAAAACAGAGAATTCTGCATGTCTTTTAGGCTCTGAAGGTTAGTCATTTAAGAAATGAGGCTGTGTCTCATAAGAAGCGATGCCATGTGGTCACACTCATTAGACTGATCAGACACTCCTGTTTCATCTTTGCTCAGCCACGTACACAGCACCTGTTTGTTTGATTCTTATTTGTAGGCTTTCTCTTTTTTTTTTTTCGAAATCTCGTTCCTGACACCAGAAACCTTTGATGTCTGCTCGGCTCTGTGATGCCCAAAACAAAAGGCCATGTCAAGGAGAACAAAGCACAGTGGAGGCACAGTGGCAAAAACAAGCGCCAAAAGAAGACATGCTACCCGGCTCAAGAGCTGAGAAAAAAAGTCATGTAGTATCAACGCAGACAACTAACAGAATGCCAATAGGACAGCGTCTTCAAGGTCCTTCTCTTTCTAATGCTCCTTAACACAACACCAGGAACAGAGGCACTGTCTCGAGCTTTCCTCGGGAGTATGTGCGAGACAATTACTCACTGACAAACTTGACAGTGAAGATATTCAGCAAGTGTCAATGCACAGTTAGCACATCCATTTTAGGTGCAAGACGAGGCCAACAATACAGAATGTCAATACACAGAGGAAAAAAGTGTAGCTTTGAATTTGAAGAGTCAAAGGTGCGCTGGTTATGTGTGCATATATTTATAGTCTACAGTATATCATGACTTCGACATTCTGTCATATGCATGGCCTTTTCTGTTCCAACTGGTGTAAAACTGGTGCAATATCAACACAGAGCAGCTATACACAGGAATCACGATTTCATTAACTTTCACAATGCACACATAGATATATTATACTGTGATATGATGCTAATTCTGACACATTACCAGAAGCTCTCAGGAAAAATTGTGAAGTCTGTTGAAATGTATCACTGTCATGTAGTTCATGCATTTCAACCAAACAATTAAGGGTTTTTTTTGTTTTTTTTGTTTTGCAATCTAAAATAATACCTTTTAGAGCAAAACTTGGAAAAGTCAATAGTCATATAAATATAATTAAAAGCAATAATTGTGTGTCATGTGGATGTTTATGTAATTATATATAATGACTCATTGATATGAAAGTATAATTTCACTCCACATTAATTAATTATTCATTCTTTAATTCCAAATGTCAATATGAAAGAGGCAGGCTGAGTCTAAAGTGAGACGGTACTTCGGTTTGCGGCCAAAACGATGCAGGCCTCTTAGTCTGTAGTGTTTGCCGGAACCACACATTGCTAATTAAGAAATAAAACACAACAGAGTAGAGCTGTCATCGACACTGCTCTTTTATTTGCGAGGAAACTGGAAACACAGAGCATGATCAGTGTGATCAGATGGTGGCTCATTAGCTTATTGCTTCTATTGAGGCTATCTCAACAACCTCAAATGCAAGAAAAAGGAGCTAATTTAAAAGTTCCTCTTTCCCAAATGAGCATCTAATTTTCCTCGGCGCACTCCTTCGCTCGCCCGCATTTGTGACGGTTCAACAATAAACATCTCAAACCGGGCTGACAAATGGATATACTCCTGTCATATCCTGAGAAAGATGGGCTTCTGTGATTTAGCACCCTGATGCCGTAAGCCATGCTCAGCTCATGGGACTCTATTAACGTCTGCTGAAATAGATCCAATAGATCCACAGGAAATGAAAGCCACACATTTTGCTACTTTTTTCTTAGACTAAAAAAAAAAAGAAATCTGACAAAACCTACTGGCAGCACAAGAGCACTCTTATTGTTATTACATATTTAAAGGTGTTACCCTCAGCCAATTTCCATCTAGCTTACAGTTCTGGAATAAGATGATCCATGTTAATAAGGATGGATGAAGGGAGCAAAACTATATCATTACTATGCACTGTAACTATTATCAAAATAATTGGGATGCATATGGGTTTGGGAGGCAGATGAGATTGTGTTTGTGTGTGTGTGTGTGTGTGTGTGTGTGTGTGTGTGTGTGTGTGTGTGTGTGTGTGTGTGTGTGTGTG
>JBBMFX010000001.1:39815814-39829277 GCA_037832545.1 Rhabdalestes septentrionalis | reverse complement strand
ACACACACACACACAAACACACACACACACACACACACACACACACACACACACACACACACACACACATTCTATATACAGTTGTGTTGGTGGGTACATTGGAAACACTGCTTTCTTTAAAATGTCACCATAACCCAGAACTGAAATGGTTAATGGTGCATCTGTTGTACCTGCCATTGTACCGCAGTTAAGTATTTTTAGCTATTTCAAAAATACCTGCTTTATATCACTGCACTCTGACATGGTATGCTTATTTAATGGATGCTGTTTTTGACAGACAGCACGGTCTGCATGAATTAGCATGTGGAAGCCTGTGGAGGCACAGCCTGCAGAATCCCGCTGAAGCTGGACATCCATGCATTTATAGCAGATTCAAATGCACATTCTTGTTACAGAGCAAAGATCAATACACAGCATCGTTTTGAATCCTGCCCAGATGCCTGGTTTCTCTGGGCATCTGTGAGGCTATTAGGAGCGCCTTTTGCGGGTGAAAATCATCCAAACATTTATTGGCCTGTAGGCATTTACAAATGTAATTTTTGTCTTGCCAGGAAGCTCAGCTTCTGTATGTGATGACTGAAGAGGCTCTCAGAGGGGCTGCATCTCGAAACAAACTGGCAAGGCTGACACATACTGTGCATGACTGAAAATAGTCTGCTGTTGAATATGAGCTGCTCGCTGCTACTCAAAACTCTCAGCTTTCATCATCATTTGAAAAATATAGAGAATAAAATCCGAAAAAATAAAGCTGTGAGTCATTTTCTTCTTTTTCCACTCAAGTATTTAGTAGATTGTGGGTAAATAATCACTTAAACTAAAGAAGTGGTGTTATTGTTTTCAACCATATTTTAGAGTAGAAAACACACGGTCAAAAATTAAATGGATTAAAAGCTATACAGTTTGAGACGCATGTATAAATTGACTGCAATAATCTGGTCCAGCATACCTGTTCAGGTTTAAATGACAAAATGGAAACAGAAGAAAACCAATGTTAGATATGTCCAAACTAATAATCAATGTTTGCCACAGGGCTATTATTATAATTATTTGTCCTGCTTCCAGAAGTATTGTGCTGAGCGAAATGTATAAATAATTTTTGGCATGTTATTATTTATATAGAGCAGTTAATACAAAGGTTACTACTATTACAGCTTATCTTATATGACCTCATTGCCATTATGTTATTGCTCCCACTGCCCTGCCTGCATTTGAAAGCAGCCACCACTTCTGTATGGGATATGAGCTATGAGCTTACTTGGTGTAGAAGGAGAAGTTAGAACGAGTGTTTATGTTTATGAAGGGATGTGAAATAGCTGGAGCTAAGTGGGCCGCTCTCAATGTGGCGCTACACTCGGCAGGAGCAGTTGGTGTGAGGCAGACAGCAGCCAGGCTTAGCCCAGCAGGCGACTGCAGTAATCTTGAAGTATGAGACTTGGCTGATTGGAAACCATTACCAGCACACTTGTTCATGCTCAACAACTCTCTCTGTTTATTATCAGATGTCAGCGTTCATTTCAGGAGCTGAGCGGGTGACAAACACACATGTGTATTTGTTTTCATATCTCAGCAGGACGCGGGGCTGCACATACTGTACGAAATATGTGCATTACTGCCTCTGTGCAGGATTACATTCTATAGCCTGACTCTGACCTTAGGCAACCCAAAATAAATAAACAAATTAATATATTTTCAGACTACAACGGTAAAACCATGCGTGATTGGGTGCCCTAACCAGAGCATTGATAACCTTTGCTTTGTTTTTGCGTATTTACCGATGTATGTACATATTTGCCAATCCAGCCAGTGCACAGCAGATGTGGCCCAGCAAGCTCCAATACTCTAATAAATGATCAGATTAATTAGGGCTGTGTTTATTCCTCCGCCACCCCAGCACTCAGCTTCAGTTCCTTCCTAAGAGGCTCTTGCAGACGCCTCGTCCCCAACACTGGAGCTAATTTAATTAGCCAGTCGACGAAGCCTGGGCTTTAATTATTCACCAGCATGACGAGGGGCTGGTGAGAGGGAGGGGTACGGGAGAATGAGGAGCAGCAGCTCACCTTTTGCTAGATCACTTCAAGCAATGGAGACCAGTAGAGCCCGGGGTGAATAAAATGCATGGAGTTATAGGGCACAGACTTCAGGTGGAAGAATGTCACTCTAACAAAAAGCCACACATAAGCATACCCATAAATACAAATCTAATCCCACTAAACCCTGGACCTGACCAGACCCGGTCCACCACAGGTCAGAGGCATCTCGACCTGAGCCTGAAAAACCTGCCTGAGACAAGGAACCAGCTAATTTCATGACATTCACTTCTGCACGGATACATACATACACAAGTGACCTGAGAGAAATCTCATAATGTTGCTCACATGCAGACAAGCTTTAGCTTCATGGAGCCTCACAACCAATAATATGAGTGCCTACGGGACCAGGGTGCCCCCCAGAACCACATGAGTCGCCCACGGACCTCTTTTAAAAATAGCACAACTCACCATTTAATTCTATCCTGTTGCTATTCCTCTTTAATCACATTTATGTAGATTCGAAAAAGAAAATATCTCATAAAAGCATTTAAAACATGTTTACTATACATGAAGTTTAGATAAGTTTAGGTGAACTATGTTCTACTGTAGCTCAGTACCCATGAAGTAGCTCTCAGACGGACTAAGCAGAACATGAAACTTAAACATGAAATATGACCCTAAAGCCACTCGGAATAGAACAGGAGCAGAGCAGGAACCCAAATATAACCCAACCTGGTTCACGCAAATACACTTATTTGTTTCTATTACATTTTTTACATCTCTCCAGTTTCTATTTTGTTAATTGTCCATTTCTCAAATGTTTGATGCTGTACGTGGTATTGATGTGTGTTGACACCTTGAGTTTCGGATAAATATAACTTGATTTGATGGCATTATAAGTGGAGGGGTTTTTAGGAGCTGTATGACTCATTCTAGACTAAATCTAATTGGGAATGGGGAGTGGAGGATCACTGTCAAATTTATTTAACAGCCCAAGTTGCCTTTGTCTAGAAACGCTCCTGACTTGTAAATTGTTTAGAGCATGGGTCAACAAACTTTTTGATACTGAGAGCTACTTCACAGGTACTGAGCCACACAAAGGACTACCAGTTTTTATACACTAGAACAGAGTTTACCTAAACTTCCTGTATTATACAAATGTTTTAAATGTTTTTTTGGATATTGTCATTTTCCAATCTATATAAATGCACATTTGATTATAGCAACAGGATAAAATTAAATGTTAGATGCTAACTTTTGATACTTTGATATGATAATGATGTGACTTATTCAACTAATCTGTTAAAAAGGTATAAAAAGGCAGATCACCACAATATGCTGGACTCACTAAAGTCATCCACTACTAAAACCTCACATCCCTGCTCTGTGCAATTCAGCTGAATGATTCCTAGTAAAAGTATTTCATCCGAAAAATACACTTTTTTATGAAATCGGAGCTCTAGATCCTCACACTTATCCTGGGTTGTGGGAAACTGTCCATTTGAACCTTAGCAAGGTGGCAGACTTTAATTTTGAGGATATAAAACAAAAGAGATTACATTCGCACCCTTCAGTTTTAGTGCCCTTTTCTCCTCTGGGTCATTTTACAATCTGAAAATAGAGACGCCGGTCTCTAGAGTGTCCCAGGTTACTCTGGGGTGTGACAGATTAAGAGAAATCTCTGGAGTCTTTAGGCCTGCAGTGCAACCGGGGGACAGTCTCCCACTCACCGGTTGAATTGTGAAGCATGGGCACTTCTACAGCTCCCAAATGCCAGGTAGCACGACAAAAAAAGTACATCAACCTTTGCTCTTCTGTACCTATTGATCTTCCACAAGCTTACATAAAAATAAACACAGGCCTACACGTACGTACATCCTGTGCCCTTTTGGGGCAGCATACGGAGGCAGAGAGGACGCGCTGAACAGAACATGAGAAATACCACACTATGCAAAGTACCTGTTCTAAATATTACAAGCAAATACTGCGAAGAGTGATGAGGCTTCCTGTGCAAACCCACAAGACTCCAGTGAGGAATTTCTCAGTCAAGTCATTTCTCAGCAAATGGAAAAAGATGTACATTTGTTTGAATTACTGTCAGCTGGTCCGGCTCAAAAAGAGGTGCAGAGTGAAATTGCCTGGAGAGAAACAGCAAATGCAGGCAGACCCCCTCATGACCTCTTATGCTTGAGGACAGAGAGAAGGATATAGGAGAGAGAGAGAGAAAGAGAGAGAGAGAGAGAGAGAGAGAGAGAGAGAGAGAGAGATAGACAGAGAGACAGAGAGACAGAGAGAGTTAGGGGGGTCTGACCTAAATAAGAACAGACCCAGTTTTAGACAGACCCCCTTTTCGGATGATTAATTATTCATTCCCATAACAGAAAACTGACATTATGAATGATAGGGTGGGCAAAATAGGATCATGGTCTCAATCATTCAGAAAAAAATGCATTATTGTATTTTTTTTTATTATCATTGTTATATTGATAAAGTATAGACAATGTACATCCTACAGTTTATCCACACATGTATTAATTCAGCATATCCATCCTTCTCACCATCCATCCACCCACTTATCTACATTTTAAACTGTGATAATAAAAGCTAGATCAGCGCAAGCCTAGAACTTGTTTTTAGTGTCTCCACCAGGGGAGTCTAAGGGGGGGTCTGGCCCTTTAAGAGAATAATTTACACTGTGGGTTTTCTTTTTTACATGAATCCTGAAGTGTGTGATGATTTGAAATATCTTACCCATTTCAGGTTTGAGTTGGTCCCAGTCAACATCTGAGCCAGTGTCAGTTCTGTCATTAGAGCCAGTGTTGATGTCATCAATCACGTTTGGCCCAAGAGCAGATCTTCAAGATTTTTTTTTTTTTTTTTTACAGTTGGACATGTGCTACTGATCAGCTAAATGATTTTGTAGGGAATTTAATCACTACTACTACCTCTATCCCTGCATGTTTGCATACCTGACTGCTGTGACAGCCATAATATTGTCATAATATTGAGTTCATCCAAACTAACATTGTTACGGCTTTGTTTGACTACACTGTATGTTCTCCTGCAAATGTTATTGTTTAGCCTTGTGTCTTATTTTTGCACTCTGTGTAGCCTTGTGTTGTTTGTCTTTTTGCACTTTATGTTGCATCATGGTCTTGGAATGTTGTTTTGTTTCACAGTGGAATGTGTGTAGGGTTGTAATGACAAACCTTCTTGACTATTTGACTTGACTAATGGAAAGGAGCATCGGCTGTGCATTTAAGAGAGGCTAAATTCAATGGCATTAAACACTCACAAACTTCTTGAGGAGCTTAAAGAGCTTGAAGGGCAGATCAGCTAATTCTCTGATGCACTTGTGGAGCCACTGATAGAACCTGAAACTAGCAAAACTGTTTCTGTTTTAAAAATCAACACAACCTGACAATGCAACTGAAGAATTAGAGTTTCAAACGTCAAATGTACTGCCATTATGGTCATCCAAAAGACTGCTGCAGGCCAAACAAACCCATTTAATCACTTCTCTTTCATTTAAGCTGTATCTGTGCTGGGAAACGGCGATGTGATCCTGAATTTGAAAAAGACGCTCCAAAATGGTCTATAAAATGATCTACAATCTAGAAAAGTACGCATTTATAGAGATGCTAAGTCAGCATGAACGTTTCTCTGAGCAAGAGAGCAAGAGTAAAAGTTCTACAGCACTAAAAAGCAGAAAGAATAAGAGTAAGAAAGAGTAAGAATACTTAAAAGAGTAAGAAACAAAAGAAAAGAACTGTTCTACAGCACTACAGAGCAATGGCCTCACATTCTGATGAGCAAAACGGGCAAATCACAAGAGCATTAATTGTTGTGTATTCAGGCGATCAAAACGTTTTAGCCTATGAAAAAATCCTCACTGCAATTGTCCATACTCAACATAAAACTTCATACACTGGCACTGTGTAATTCAGATAAACCCATTCCACTAAAATATAGGAAATATTTGACCTAAAGGTCTGTCCCAGCTCCGAAAACCTGACCCTGGAGAAAAAGCTTTTTTTTGTGTGTGTTTTGATAGCAATGTTCTGGTCCCTTTTTCATTCACTAACATTGACATTTGGGAAATCCAGAGCGATGTAAAAGAACTTTTCTCTGCTGGAGAAAGTTTTCTTGTATTCAGCTTATTCTGTTGGCCTTTAAAAATATTGGCAGAGAAGATTTAAGAAGACTGATGAATAATTTAATGACGAAAAACGGTTTGAATGGCTTCAAAATGAACTCTGTGGCTTGAATGACTGGTTTGATTTGTCAGTGCAGTGTGGTATTGTGTTGAAGACTCTTTTCTATTTGCTTTAATCGAGTGGCATAATTGAAAACTGTTCTGCGGGTAAGCATATGGGATGGCTGTGTGCTTGGTGAAGTTATTACATTTGCTTTTAGTACATGTCTGTATGATAATGCTGAGGAAATCTATTGATATTACCTGCATTTTAGCTTCCAATCTGCATTTTGTAGCACCAATCACATTACAATTCATTAAGCTTTGCTGCAAAACATGTTTATGCTGAATAATCGCTGCCCCCTGTAATGATTCTGCCCCAGCACTGGCCCTGGTGTGAGGATGCATTTACAGCACATTACTGAGGATGGTAGTATTATTTGTAGTTTTTGTCTCATTTCCATATGCTATAGCAACCATAAGCATAAAGCTGTGTTTCCTCTGAGAGCTTCCTTGAGGATCTCTCATATTTTAGAGATGGAGGAGTGTTGTCCTCCATGTTGAATGCAATTACACCTCTTGAGCATAAGCCAGTGCAGTCTCTTCTCTCCATGGAGACAGAGGTCAGCACAAATCACTCAACTCAACCGGATAATGATGTCAGCAGCCAGTGTATTAGCAGTGGTCGAACAGCCACTACCAGAAGATAAATTCAACAAGGCTCCGAAATGCTAATCTTATTCACCAAATGGAATATTTTAGAACATTTAAATCCATTTGTGTGTGTATGATACGTACCTGTGTAAACTACCCTTTGGGTTCAACATAATATCAAAACATTGGAACCTAGTTTGGTGACATAAAGTACCATCTTTCCATCATAATTCTAGAGTTCATTTAGTTCTATATTTCATCATTTTTCTAAATATAGGTTCTCTATCAAGAAAGAAAATTAACAATTAAAGCTTGCTTGCTTCAAAACATCTTAGATAATGTGGCTAATAAAAAAAACAAGACATTATCTGCCATGGAATAAAATATTGTTTATTAAAAACAAGTAGACGTGAGAAAATCAGCTGAATGGAAAACCAAAATGAGAGCTGTTATGATCCATCACTCCAGAACCTCATTTTGTGCAGTGCAAGCGAATCTGCACCACATAAGGTCACATGACTCAAAGCATATGAACTTTATGTTTTCAAACTTCCAAACTTCTTACAGCAACTTGTGGTTTATGCGACTCTCGCGAGCTCAGGAACACTAGAATCCTGTCGTGGTTTTGCATACATATTGTATCATATTTCTCTCACCGCCTTCCATCTTCTCTCAGACCACATTTGTGTCAGTGTCATCCCCCGCTCTTATTGCTTACTGCCTCCTCCCCATTTCCCATTCAATATTTTTTCCTGTCATTACTACCAGATCACACACACCATATATTGTTATACTTGGATTCACACATGGATTTGCTTTCTCGCTCCCTCACCCTCTCACCTTCAATGTCACTCTTTCTCACTCTCTCACCCTCTCTCTCACTCTCTCATCCTCTCTCACTCTCACGCCCTCATCCTCTCTCTCATGCTCTCACTCTCACTCTCTCATCCTCTCTTTCTCACTCTCTCACCCTCTCTCTCACTCTTTCTCACTCCCTCATCCTCTCTCTCACCCTCTCTCACTCTCATGCCCTCACCCTCTCTCTCATGCTCTCACTCTCAATTTCACTCTCTCATTCTCTCATCTTCTCTCTCACCCTCTCTCACTCTTTCTCACTCCCTCATCCCCTCTCTCACCCTCTCTCTCACTCTCACCCTCTCTCTCTCACTCTCTTACCTTCACACTCTTTTATTCACGCTCTTACCTTCACTCTCTCTCACTCTGTCTCTCTCTCTCTCTGTCTCCCTCTCTTTCACCCAAATTCACTCTCGTTCACTCTCTCTAATTCATTTTCACTCTCTCTCACACTCTTTCATTCTCTCCCAGTCCCTCTCACTCTCTTTCATTCTCTCTCTCTCTCTCTCATCTTCACTCTCTCAATTTCTCTCTCACTCTCTCTCTCTCTCTTGCTCACGCTCTCTCCCACTTTCTCTCCCACTCAGGAGAGAGAGGAGCATCTCCAGGCAGCGTGTTGTGGCCGTCACTGTCACTGTGCCTTTTGAAGGGGCTTAAAAAACAGCTTTCACTGATATCTCTCAGATTTCTTTCTTCTCACGTCAAGAGCAGCACTCGGCACCGGCGCCTGGGCCCATATTATTTCAAAGTCTGTAGCAGCGTATTCATAAGATGCAAAAGAGAAGTAGCCTGGAATGACAATTTCTCAGACACACACACACACATCACACGCACACCCTGTATAATTATTGTTCAAACACAAAAGCAAACATATTGACATCCAGGTAAGAGCCAACATACAAAATATTTTTGAGCATTAGACTTGCTGAATGAAAAATGGGCTTGGAGTGACAGCTCATTGTATTCCTTGTCAATAAACTGTCTAACACTCTTTCCAAATAAAGCGTACTGATCACGAAAACCTCTTTTTTTCTCATGAATGGTTCTTTCAGGATAAAGCAATGATAAGAGCAATGAAAAAAACAATTGATCAACTTTTGAAACTTTGCCCAGCACATAAAAATACTCACTAACTACAAAAATCTATGTTTACAAAGTTGTGGCTTCCATTTTTGGTACACCAAAGAAATCTCAATCAGAAAAATCTTATCTTATGACGGCACAGACACAGAGAGACAAGAACAATATAAAATATATAGTCTAAAGTCCAATAAATACTCAATATGAAATACAATAGATTAGTTACCTACAGTTAAATGAATTACTAGAAACACAAATGGTCTGATACTGCATGCAAATGAGTCCTGATTTAATTGGAAAAGTTCTAATATCGGCACTCTACTCTTTGTTCCTTTGAATAAGACCCCAAGTTGTGACGAGAGGTGATATGGCATGAAAGCCAACATCCCTTTGCACTCTCAGATGCCTAGTTGTAATCCAGTCTGACTTTTCACTCCCTAATAAGCTCTGCACCAAAAAGGCAACCAAGGACACATATTCCTCTCTTACTGCTGCCGATTCGGCACACTTACTCAAAACAGATGGATTTGTCAACTGGAAGAACTGTCTGTACTGAACTGTCCTTTGAGCTGACCTCCCTTAGGATGTCTAATAACACCCCGTCTCAAGAGGAGTTCTTCAGAAACATCTGACAAAGCTCAGAAATTCGGTCTGATCATATGGGATATAAACACTTTACACCTCTGTGTTATAAGAGCATGTTTATTGATTGAAACTATTTTTAATACTGGTAGCTCCCATTGGTAACAATTGCAAAGACTATTACATTTTGCCTCTAATGTGGGAGACACAGATTTGATGCCTGGAACCCTGGATGACCTGGGTAAAAAATGTATCATGATTTAATAAATTGAATCAGAAACAGCATAGTGTGAGATGTTCCTGTAATGGTGAACACTAAAACAATTAATTGAGTTGATAATGGTCTTAGGCATTCTTGAAAAATGGCTTGCATTGTTTAGAAGCCAGTGACTAGTGGTCAGCATTACTGAGCTTCTTTGAGGGATATAGTGGCACATTTTCGAGTGATTTGGTGTTGCTTTTTATTGGTATCGCTGTCTGTGCATCACCCAAACTGTGAATGAAACATCTCTAGAGATCCACTAGATGATACATCTCCACAGATCCACCTCTGTGAGGTGCCAGATTCAATAACACAAGTTCCAAATCTAATCAGTTAGGTGCCGCTTTTGGATCTGGCGTGTCCTGGCGCATATTAAGAATCACATATGTCTCATGAGCTTATGAGCACTACTGTTGATATCCATTAAGAATTCTGGTAAAAAAAAGTCACTTGGAAGAGTATCTGTAATCAATTAAGGAAGCGATGCGGTAGATCCGTGTCATCTGGCAGCTGCTAGATAAATAGCGTTTTTTGAAACAGCTATTTCGGTTTCCTTTTCCAGAAAATAGGTCGAATACATGCTGGGGCTTCATGACTGAGACCACATTGCAAGAGATGCAGCCCTTACAAAAGGAACACAACAAAAGCAGAAAGCATCAACTTTTGACCCAAATTCTCTCTGCTCCACCCCAGCTGCGGTGGGGGATGTTCGGGGTCGTGTGGGGAGACACTGGCTGTGTAATTACTGCCTCAGTCGAATCCTTCAGTGCACTGCTCCCTTCCCACCCATCATCAAAGCCCTTGACTCAATTAGACAGCATAAGCGGATCTCCTAAAGAGGGAAATATGTCCACGAGCCATCTTTGAAGTGCAAAATCAAGCAAAGCAGGTAGCTCTCCCCCAGCCGGATTTGTTGGGCTTAGCAACAAGCGTGCAATAGGGAGCACCTGCTTGCTCTACACAAAGCAGAATCTCAAAACACCACAAATCGACTATTGACACCAAAGGGACATCTCAGTACAGTTGCTAAAGATTGGGGCTCTCTGGTTTGGCAGGTATAAAACTGGATTTCTACTCCGGATTTTAGTCAATTGCTTCACTACTGTTTTAGCCTCACCTGAGATAAGGATGTTTATAAAAAATCTATATCTGCAGAGTGCCGGAATGAACAGATGGGCTCGCTCCTCTTGCTTTAGCTCCAGTTCAATGTGGAGGACGCTTATCTAGATAAGTCATGCTAATTATGGCAGGGATTGCCTAGAGACAATCACGAGAAACTAAGTCAGATAGGGTTTTCTTCCCAATGGCCCCAAGAACTTAGAATCTGTCTACTATCTGCCAGACACAGACCCTGAGTGATTGTTCCCACATCTATATTCACTACCACACACGCACACAGACACAAAGACACGCACAAACACACACACTCTCCACAGTCCTCTCAAAGATAGCTAAAGGTAGAAGTGAACCCACAGAATTTGAGAGGTATTTTCACTATTGCTATGCTGCTAAAATGTAACGAAACGATTCGATTTATTTACACAGCATTGTGCATCAAATTTTCATTCAGTATCATGAGCTTTGAGTCTGCACTTTAGACTGTCCTCCATTTGTTTTAGCGGTCAAGAAAAAATAGGCAAAAAAGTCTACAATCTTAGCCTGATACACTATTTACGTATGAACACAAATGTACTATTTATACTAAAAATCAAACCGAATGTATGTTGTTCATATCAAAGATCTTTGGATTAACAGCTACATGGCTGAAGTTTGTTTAATAAAAAAATCCAATCATGAAGCTGATCTATCTATGAATTTTAGTATGCATTCACATAGAAAGTCACATAGAATGGACAACTGGTAACTGTCGATTCAGTATTGGCCAACAAGCCCATTTGCTTAACAATAAATTCCCTATCCAACATTGTGGGCTGTAGACTTATGCACAAAATGGCTTCTCCACCAAAAAAATAAACTCACATTTAATAAAGTGGATCCCAGCCTGCAGCTTCATGACTATCAAAGACAAGAAATTTGAGGTATAGCTTCTTAAGTTCACCCCTTGCTTGCTCCTAGCCTTTAACAATCATCGATATTCCATTGAACTGGATTGCCAGATCCCCATTGATAGAATTGATAGAATGGCTGCACTTGTTTCAATGTAGTGTGACTACAGATTCCTGAGAGTTAGTTATAGTTTGTTTTTGTGATTACTCAGGTTTCTGAGAGTTAAATCTAAATATTATAAAAAAATATGAGAAGTTCTCTTATTTACCTGAAGCATTTGTTGGAAGAACGCTCGGAAGTCAGATAACCCGGTGCTTTGGTTCATATTTGGTAGGACAGTTTCAGGTTATTTTTACCTTTAGGAATCAGGGTTTAATCAGGGCTAAGTATTCAGAAAAGGAACCTCTGACAGCCCTTGATTCTCATCTGCATTTAGAAAAAAAGAGTTGTCAAGTTAATGTAAGTTCCCAGACTTTTTTCAGGCACCCCAAATAAACCAGGGAAGATAAAGAGATTTCATCAAAAAGCTCACATTGTGTACTTTTCATTTTCAATTTCAAACACGGATCCAAAACCAATACCTCAAGTAATGCAGGTAGTCATTTGCTAGCAATGACAGACAGATATAAAACAAGCTAAAACACACAAAACATTGAATAAACAATATTTCTATTTCTGTGAGCAATGAGTGATACCTGAGGTTTGTTAAACACTATATCCTTCTATTTTGCACCTGTCTGATCACTTGTGGATATCACACACAGCTGGGTATCATTTTACCTTTCATTTTTCTTCCTTTCTGTAGCAAAAGACTACAAAATAACCCACCATACAGAAATACACACTCTCTGGGGGCTCCTGTGGGGATAGATGTTCCGCGCTGTAGCAGCGCACTTCTGTCCCATAAGAGAAGCATTGCGAGCTAAATGTGAGGAGTGTGTTCTCACAGCCATTTCTCTCTCTGTGATCCACGTTGTCATTTCTGCACTGCTGCCACTGTCTCAGTGCAGAACAAAAGGAGCGAGTTCTCCTGAGGGGCTGACTATTCAGTACCGCAGGGGTGTTGCTCTTTGTGCTCACTTGTTGAAAATCTGGTTGCATGTAATTGAACCCACATTTCTTAAAGCTGAGATAGAATGAATAAGCGCCGAAGACAAGGTGAGCGAACAGCCTCGTCAGGTTTTCTGCATTCGCGGCACACACGAACAGAATTAGAGCTTTCTGAACTTTGTCATTTCAGTTCAGCATTTATGCGCAGATAAATCAGAATCAGAAAACTTTATTTATCCATTGTTTTAAAAAATTGTTTAAAAAACGAGCCAGCTAATGTTAAAATGCGTTTTTAGATTTACGGCATTTAGCAGACGCCTAACTACATTCCTAACTACAGGGGACAGTCTCCCTGAAGCAACTTGGGGTTGAGGGTCTTGCTCAGGGACCCAGTCGGGGTGCTGGAGGTAGGATTTGAAACCAAGACCTCATGGTCCAGAGGCATGTATCCTACCCACTGAGCTACCTCAGCTAGTTTTTGGTAAGTAAATGGCTAATTCAATCCATTAGTAAATATGAACGATTTACCTCAGCGAGGCATGTGTAGACTTTGTCATGTATTGTACATATTTCTATTGCTATCAAATTTAGTCACAATTTTACCTTTTTTTTTCTTTAAGAAGAATAACCAAAGGATGTGCAAAGAAATATCTCTTGCTCTCCTCTATACAACGTGCACACACACACACACACACACACACACACACACACACACACACACACACACACACACACACACACACACACA
>JBBMFX010000001.1:39797930-39809390 GCA_037832545.1 Rhabdalestes septentrionalis | reverse complement strand
TACCAAAACAACACAGCAATTTTCTGGAGTCTTGATCACAGGGTCACGGGGATATTCAAAACGTGTCTTTAAGTTTGAACTATAATTATTAAGTATTTCAAAAAGCAATTCTGCATAGTCATTAGTTACGCAATTTTCCCAGCATTACATGACACTCTCAGACACACCAAATTATACAAGCGCAGTTCTGCCCTCTTTCACCCCGGAGCTCTTCCTGAACATGAAGACGATATGACTCCCACACAGCAAGATTTTTCAAGCCTGATAAAAGGCACCGCCAGCCATTTTTAAATGCATGTGTTCTGTGATGTATCTGTTTTAATAGGGCCTACGTTAAGATGCAATTGTTTTTAAACATGACTTGATCAAGGTCTATTGCAAAGGCATTCGTCCGTGTGGCACCAAGAGGAGACGACGGTTTCATTAGTCTGAACACAGACAACCTGACTTCTCAGGAGTGTTTAAGTACTTGATCATCTCATCATACCCCCATTTTTGCTCTCTCACTCAAACCCTTGCGCTGATCGATGGGATTATCTTGAAGCAAGTAGAACATTTGGAACTCTAATCAATGATAAGTGATTAGGGGAGTAACGAAGGTGAATACTATTCCTAAAGTTCGACTCACATCAGGGTTATCTCCCACATGTACTGGCTTGAACAAGGAAAGCTTTCTTCCTCTATTCACTTCTCTTTATCCGTCTACGCAATCTTTTATGACGAATGTTAGGCTTTGTGGTGGAGACATCAGTCGTTGCTTTAGTAGCACTAATTAATTCGGACAGAATAACGGAATGATCTGCACAGAAAGCTGGCTGTACAGCATGGCACTTTTTAAGGGCATTACCTACAGAACAAATCTAAGCCTGGCAATGGTGGGGCTCATTACTGCAGGTTTGTGTCCCCTCGGGAGAATTTCTTCTGAACTATAGATTGACTGCATGTCATATTTGGCAATTCTGTCTATGCAAAATGATGAATAAAAGGTCCCTCCCAATGTCCCTTAATGTTTTCGACAGTAAAGGGACTGCAGTTCACAGCGGAATCGCTCATTATTGTGAAGCTGCAAACAGTGAGGTTATTTCAGCCATGTAGGACATAACGAGACATGGGTTTTCTACAGAGCTCACACTTTTTCCATCTCCCACTACATTAATACAACACTTGAAAGACAGTGTGACATGTCAAAATGAACCAATCCTGTGGCTTGATCCACAAAGCTGGGAGCGAATGGCTATCATACCAGCTGTAGATTCAAAACCCATTACACTGTTTTCATTAGGACAAGGGATCAGTATTCTAGACTACTGCTAGGGTAAGTAGATTTTCACCCAAATAAATAAGTAAGTAAATCAATCAATCAATCAACCATGCTTGTGTCTCAAGATAAACTCCTAAAACCTAGGATGCCAAAACTAGGGTGGGTCACTGACCCACTCATGGCCCAATATAACACAAGGTTTTAGTCCTAATGCAACTGGCATCTCATAGGAGACAAAATCACTGGACTCTCCCGGGAACACTTGGGTTCATTTTCTCATCCAGGTAAACACAACGTTACCGGGTCTCAGCACCATAATGACCAATATCTAGGAGTGTGGCAGGATCTTGTATTACTGTACCAAATTTAAATGCAATACCAGTATTACTTAAGGTAAGATGTCAGTGTGTTTTGATTCAACATGTCAAAAACGGAAACAAGAACAGAACAAAGCAAATAAGAGTGCTTTAGGCTTGTCACTGTCACTTGTTGCTGGGAAAGCTTCTTGTTCACTATAGTGCTTTTCAGCAGGCTTGTTACTGTAATAAACTTGTTTCTTTGTTGTGACTGTTATATTTTAATGGTTAGTTGCTAAGCGAGGCACAGCGATGCTTAAAAATAGTCAGTCATCAGAAAATACTGCCACTCATAGTATGTCTCTCAGTCCCATAGTGGGGGCAAAATATATAATAGACCAAATCTCAGGTTTCTCAGAATATATGTGGAGGAAAATGCAGACCCAGTTGGATATATGCATAGACACTCAACTATCTTTTTTTCTATATGAATAAAATAATAATTGCTTATGCCGGGGCAATGATACAGAATTGTTCCATGGTTCTATATTTTACAGGGCCAATTTTTAGGTACCAAATACCAATATGACCAGAGCCTTCCGAACTGAAGTAATGCACAATGGAAGGATCACAGTTTCATGGTGTCAGTTAAAGTTTTCTGGAGTGGAAAGTCAAGAAACACTACAAGAAACAAACACTTTTGGCTCTAGCACACTTTATTCGGCTAGTAAATCAAGCTGTCATGTCTGTGCCCGCTTAGTCATGTCCTCAAATATGTCTGTTGCCCGGTTTGGGGCATGTGGGAATGGTCATATTTTTGTGAGCTTGGTTATTTGGTGCCCAGGCAACCCAAGTGAGAGTAGTAGGGCTTTGCTAGATCACGAGCTGGGTTGCTAGGTATCTAACGACATGTCCACCTGTCTCGTGTTGGAGTTAATTACTGTTTATTCAGAAGCCGATTGTCCCTGCTATGTGATTGGCTGTGTATGTGCCTGTGGGGGTTTTAATGTCAGCCAAGCCACAGAATCATTGCGTGGATACCCATTAATTTCCATGGGTCTCTGGTCTGGGTATGTTGTATTGAAAACAAGTGTCTAGTGCCTTCTGTGTGTAAATTCTGTTTACAAAGTGAAAGGGGAAGTTGGCTGAGGTTCCAGATGGACTGTTTGTATACCTCCTGCATACTCCTCTAGTGGCAGAGGGGAGTTCTAATACCAAGCTGCTGGACCCCCAGCTTACAGTGCCAGATTGGTACACGAGCTGTGCCCTGTCTCAATGCCTTTTCTCCCCTGTGTGTGTTTGCAGCCGTGACAGCGAAGGACTGGTCAATAGAGAGAGTTAGGGTGTACTCACACTAGGCTGTTTGAAACGTGCCCGAGTACGTTTGACCACCAAAGCGCGGTTCGTTTGTGTAGTGTGAGTGCTCTGAACCGTGCCCGGGTGCGGTTCGTTTAGCCGGCCCTGGCCCGGTTGGAAGAGCTGTGCCAGGGCGCGGTTCGTTTGTTGTGCAAGCGCTAACCGCGCTTGAGCAAGGAACAGGAGGCGTGACGTCACGTTTTTGCAACGTTCGCAAAAAGAATTTCATGCCACAAAAGTGATAAACAGCAGGCTCTGTGAGGGCTGTGTACCACCGCGGACCAAATTACCCAAAAGGATCATCAACAAAGTGTCCAGAGTGATGGACTCCACTTCGTTCAGCGAGAGCGCCGCTCATTCTTTTTACCCTGAAACCGCCGCACCATAATGATGTAATTGTGCTCCGGCACGGATGCTAAAACCGTATGTGAGTGCAGGCCAGAGGGGGAGTAGGGAGGGGGGACAATTGTACCCGGGCCCGGTTTAAGGCAACCGTGCCTAGTGTGAGTACACCCTTACTGACGCTGGCCCCTGCACTCCAGAGGGCTTGCCCTAAAACGTCAAGAGAGGATTTGACTCTGCAGCAGTGTCCCCTTTTCCAGTGCGTGTGTTTGAGTTTTCCTAAACCAATACGGCCCCCCCCTGTTTACTGGCTGGCTCACTGAGGTCAACCTGAGGCCAGAGCGGGTATGGGAGCCCTTATTTTAATGTATTCAGAGAAAAAATAATTATCCTCAAGTTTAAAGAACCCTCACATAAAGATCCTATTACCACCCCCCTTAGTACCAGACATTTAATTCAATATTTATGTTGGAACTTCTTTTAAGACGCTATTTGTGTGTGTTTACTGTTTAATTGAGCCAAGTATGAAATCCTAGATGAGTGCAGATGCAAAAATCAGGACTCTTAACATTGAAAATCTGCTGGAAGGATTTTGCACGGTCAGTTTAATGATGTTGTCCTTATTTAAAAAATAAAAAATAAAAAAAATAAACAAAAAGCCCTTGTTTATGATTTGGTACGGTCAGTACCATGTTTACATGCAAATGGAACTCAATGGAACCTTTTACAAATTTATTCCCCATATTTATTGTACATTGTGTCAGTATGCAGAATGCCCATATGTGAATCTGGATGAAGATGCTTTTGCAGCAATGATTCTCTTCTCCTGAGTCAATAACTCATTCTCTACTTCTCTACTTAAATATCAGTCATACAAGCTTGTACTAGAAAACACTTTTTGTCCAACTTCCTTTTTAACAACTAGCCGACATAAGAAAAATAGCAGTCATGCAGTCCCTAGAGCCTAGAGGAAGACACTCCGGCTACAATGAGGCTGGAGACATTAACCACAGAACCCCTGGTTATGAAGCAGAGGACAGAATCTGCTGCATTTATCTCTTTCAGTAGCAGGCATAAACCAGGTTAGTCACATTTCCCCTCCAACTGAGTTTTTCTTTTTTCCATCTCTGAGCTGCTTTATATAAACTCATTGCAAGGCTAATAACTTCCTGAAGAGAAAGGATGACTCCCTGGCTGCTCCTCCTACACAGACGGATCACTTTAGAAGGCTGGGAATCCAGCATTATGAGCCATCTTCTGGGCCCACTTGTTGTAGCCAGGAGGACCAACACTAGTTATGATGAAAAACAGAAGGCATGTTAACACCTGCTACTGCCGTGAGATGGAGGTCGATAAGCCTGCCATGAAGAAAGAAAACAACCTGTCAGAAAACAGCATTTGAAATGAATGAGAATGACACGTTAAACGCTGAAGGCAAATGGAAGCCTTACTTTGGTTCGCCCCCCCTTTTTTTTGCCTTCAACACTTTGCGCTTCCTGTATTTCTGTGTTCCCTTCACGTCTTTGGGGGATTCTCTAGACATGCTTCTTTTTTTTCCTCCCAATACTTTCTCTCCTCCACACTCATGTCACCCTTTGTCTTCCTCTCAATCCACCACTAATGTTTTTAATTCCTCAGATCTTATAGACTAACCTACATGAATAGCATAACAGCATGAATGACTCACGTGGTACATTTGAAAAATGGTGCTAAGGACCCTCAAGCAATCGGAGGGCGCCGCCTTCCCCGTGCTCCCTATTTACTGAACACAAGCATGTGTACTATACATGCTCTGCACATACATCACCAAGGCCAATATCATAACAACAAGGCCACTCACGCAACTACATAACCATATAACAACCGTGCTCTGCATCAAAATCCACAAAGCACTCATACGCCCCCTCGAACATGATGCACATGCATGTGTGTTGCTATACATCTTTTCACCGTGTGCACCGCAGGCCTATTACAAATCATTCCTAACACACAGGCCAGAGATCTCACGTTAAAAAAGAATTGAGCACAGAGGCCTTAGACTTCTTTTTTACACAAGTGAGCACGCATTTCATGTCAATCACTGTTTCACAGCTACGAACTCCACCCACTCACTACCTGCCATGCATTAGCGCTGCCAGCAAAGTGTAGGCCAAGCACTGCAGATATGGATACATCCATTGTGTTTTTGCCATTTCTTCACCATCTTTCACTCCTCTTCCTCCTCTGGCTGTGGCGTCTATGACATGTTGCCTATGTCTATCCCCAACTCTCAAAATGTGGTACTTCTGGAGTACATCAAGCTGATTGGATTGGATTAGATCAATCAAAAGCCAGTGATGTAAATTTACACCTTGCTGGATTTGATCAAACGTGATTTTCCGCTACTTCTCAAAAAATGTCCAATCTTCACCAAATCTGGCACAGATGATGTTCAATCCACGCCTCATAAAAGTAATCAGATGCATATTGGTCAACCAAAGGCAATCAAAATGGAGCAAGAAAGCCAAAAATAAACAAGAAGTCTGGTCATATCTCAGCAATAGTTTGAACCAGACTTGGTACACAGACATAAGACCTAATTCTAAAGGACCATAATGAGTTCTGCATCATTTAAAGGCATGGCAATGAGCCAAAACAAGCAAAAACTAGCTTTCCATATTACATTTGATGTGTTTTCCAACTTTAATGGTTTTGAATTTCACAACTGTCCATCATGGGCAACTGAAACTGTACATGGACTCAGGGCCCCATTCAGTAAAGCTAACAACAGTCGGCATCATTAGACCACTATGAGCAGCTTCAATTTCTGAATAAAATAATTTGGTTTTATTGAAAGTGCGCTGTTTCTGTATTGCCTCATTAATTCAACAACTTCTTCAATAAACTTCATTCCCCATTTTGCTATTTGCTTTTCTCTATTTATTTTTTTTCAATTCGAGTAATGAATACTAGACATAGTATGTTTTAAGATATTTAATGACAATCACAAATAGCAAATAATTGGTAGATTTTTCTTCCATGCCACAAAATTTCATTGTTGAGGCCCTAGTGTGAAACAAGGTGTCTCAGATCCACTTTTGTGATGTGGTTTCATCAACAATACGTTCATTTAGCTAAATTAATGTTCAGTGAGGCTCATGGCAGTACAATAAATTAAATGAAGACAGCAAACATGACCGAGTAAAGCAAATGGAGGATTAAAGTAGAAACATAACAGTTCTCTGATCATTGTTTATATATTTATGCTTCGACCTCCCAATACTGTGACACACTTAGATGTTTGATCTTGGAGAATTAGCTGCGATCTTGCATGAACAGCCTCAGCCCTCAGGCTTATCCATCCCAAGAGAGATATACCTATAGGTCTCCAGTACCTTTCAATGCAGCCTGTAGTCTTTCTCCATGCATGTACAAATGAGTGATTTTCTCTGCTCCCACTTCTCATAGCAATGGCTTTATTATTTAGGATCAATGAAACTCTACAGAGCCAGCAGTGTGTAAGGTCATTCTCACATTCTCAAGTGCCTCTAGCCATTGGATGGACCTATCAAATAAGCAGCACATCTCATTTCATTTAAAGAAGCACTGAACGAGCTAAATCAGGTACTTGATGGTGAATACAAGTAAAACAGTGTAGAGAGGTTTGGAAGTGGTTGAGCAAACACTGACATAAACAAAATCATCAAAAGGTCTGAGACATCACGACCTCCCTTGATCGGAAGTATATATATTTAATAATTTTCAATATTTTGTTTTTATTTTGTTTTGCTTTTTTACCAACAGAAAGTGTCATGAATGACTTGGTATAATATATTTTTCTATTCACTTGCATTAAAAATTAAGACTTTTAAGAACTAACCCTAACCCGAAAATTTCGATTTTGGACATTCATAGGTTTATTTTGACCGTGATAACGGTGATGATGATGATGATGTTGATGATGATGATGATGATGATGATGATGATGATGATGATGATAAAATTATATCTCTCCAAACAGGAACGATTTAGAAAAATGAAACTAACCCAACTGAATGATTTGTATGCTTATGCAAAATGTCACAGAGAAAAAGTACCAAAATACTGGGACAGTGTACTGGGATAGTAATATTAACATAAAAAAAATAAATAAAAAAACAACCAGTGTTTTTCCTTGAGTACAAGTACCAGAGTAAATACAACTCACATCTCTCATGATAATGTCACACTAAACACTAGTAAAAAAAAAAAAAGGCACTATATCATCAATTTCCTTAAATTTCAATAAAATATGTACGGTCTTCTAATCTGCAATCAAGAAAAATGGCATGGGGTGTCCAGTGAAGTATGAAAGAGGTTAATAGAGGGGTAATAAATGATGGCACATTTCCTCGGGTGGAGAACAATCTGCTCTCTATTATGGAAGGACTGGAGAAAAAATCTGTTGCTCTGATTTGTAATCATGAGAGAATTCTTCCTCAACTTTGGAGACAATACCTCAGAAATTATAATTAAACTAATCACTAACTCTCATTCAAGCAAAGCCCACTTTAATATCATACCAATTATGGAAACAAGAAATGTTCTGGTGAATGTGATATCAATTTATGGGAAGATGCAATGAAGTATTTCATAATTCTCCTAAAAAAAGGAAAAAGAAGTTCATTTCCATGCTTTACGACAAGCCAGCCAAAGTGATCTTTGTACTTTGGACAAACATGTTTGTGTTTGTTGGGGTGTGTGAAATCCAAGCATCTTCTCTATTCATTCCAGAAACTGGGCAGCGTTTGTTAACATCTAGACATGACTAGCAATGCAAAAGTGGTCAGCCGTTCATACACACCCCCACATTTTACATTGCTGGGCTCGGAGGCTGATTTCCGCTTGCTCACTTGAGCCAAGCATCTCGTCCTTCCGGTGTAGTGATTCTGTACTACCCCTGGTATAAAGAAATGAGGGATGAACATTTGAAAGTCTCTAGGAAAAGATGAAGTCAAATAGATCCTGAAAGAAGCAACGCAGAACAATAAAAAGGATAAAAAGGAGCCAAATACACAAATCTAGTGCAAGGAAAACCAACATTGTCTTCAGTTCAGCAGAATAAGCATTCTAAGTGCTGGGGCCATCCTAATGCAATATAATTTTAGAACAGTACACTGGCCCAGGGTGAGCATACCTAATTCAGCTCACGAAATCTACGGACTGATTTTAACAAGGACGCATAAATATTCTATTATTGAACTTCCATTAGGAGTAAAATATTAATTCTGCAAGTCTCTAGGCCAGAAAGCATTATTTTACAGACACAGGACACAGAAGCTGATCTATAATATTGTGACCTCCTGCAGTGGCAGATTTGTGTAGAGAATAATTATTTCTCTCCAATACAAGTTGGTCTCCCTGAGCATGCTCAGTGCCATCAGACAGAGGAGAACACTGGGCTTTAGATCCAACAGGCCTTTGCATAAATAATATAAATTCTTATTGCTCCAAGTTTCCTGATAGCATGCAGTCACAGCTGGGCTACCTGTTTAGTATGGAATCATGAATAAGTAAGGATACTTCTCTCTCTTTTCTTATGTTTTATATTGGATGAAGTATTCATTGATTGGTACTGACAGTTGGCTATGGCCATGTTTTAAAAAAACAACGTACTGTAAAGTTTGGGACAGTTAGAGCAGGATAAAAGGTAAATATATGTTGTTAACCCTTTCAACTCTAGCTTGATATTAAAAATTTATTTGAAATTAGAGTTACAAATGCAAAATATTTACATGACACATTCACATTTGTCACACACTGTCATTTTCAGGAGACCCAAGACTAGTCTAATGTGTCAACATCAACAATTCAAACTGTATTTTGATGTCTTTATCAATTTGGCCACTTTTTACACCTTAACTATAATGTTTCATTACATTTTATCAACTGAGACATCAGTAATACGTTTTCATTTTCAATCCAGTATAATAATTACTATCTGCAGTGATGTCTGCTGTAGCTGTAGCGTCTGTGGCACTTAATTAATTGATTTATCTTGGGTCACTTCTCAACAATATCAATATATTCTTCTGTCTGCCCGAGCCATTAGATATGATAAAAGCATGACATGGGCCAATCAGTGGCATCATCAGCCCAGACTCAGCACTCATCTGCTCATAATCACACACTCCATCATTTTATTAGTCGCCACCATGATATTTACAGTGCAGTCGCTTGGATCAGGCCAGGGCTGCACTCCTTCGCACTGCACTCCGAATCCCCCTGTTAAAACGATGCTATTATCCTTTAAGCACCAGAGCACCATGGAGACTGGCTGGGAGTGAGTCCAGACTTTTCATCCTCACACAGGCCAAGGCCTGAGTTTCATACCCCTAAAACTAGGTCTAATGTGGAACATATACTCTTCTCATTTCTTCATGATCCAACAGTAAACCCCTCCGCTGGAGATTAGCACTGTCATCTCCCAAGGCATCTCCCAGCTCTACGGTCTTAAACATGCACTGCACATCTACAGGGAGCAAAACTCAACAGGGATTACAGCTCTCTTCATTTGCAGCCTTCGAAAATAGAACAAGCGATGCAAAAAATAGTTTGAATAGAACATGAAGAAATTCATTTTGTTCTGGGAATGGCAACAAGTTGTGCAGGAATAGTACATAATCCTGGAGAGACAGGGGAAAGGCTTAAGGGCTACAGCCACTTCTGAACTGACGTCTAAATCTTTGATTTGCCTCAACGTTGAGGAGGAACGTTGGGAGCCATGAAAACATGGGCAGTGTGAATAGGCTTAAAAACACAAGTTGCTTTGAAGCAAGCAAGTTCAAAGATATTTGCGGGTGAGTGAGGCCCACAAAGAAACAAGCTGACACTCGGTATCCTGCAACTCCAGGTCAGCCTCGAAACCCTCGAAACCCACTGAATGTTTTAACACACATACACAGGCATTTGTCTTTCATATTCAAGAAGCTTGGAAATGAGCAATCAAAAACTTCAGTGAAAATGGACTCAAGGTAAAATCTTTGAAACAACGTTTTAACAACTAATGGACAGAAAATCTTTACTATGGAGCATGATGGCATCAATCTGTACAAACCTATTCAGGATTATGTTATGGTTTAAGGTTCTCATCATCATCTTATGATGTTGTAAGTAATACAGCATTGGAGACACTCGCTGAATATCAGCAGGTAGATAGACAGACAAACAGACAAACACACTGATAGATGGTCCGACAGATAGATCTACATCACTCTATACAACTCAAATAGATTTGTTCCAACCAGAAAGTACAAGGGGAAACATTGCCCCTTCGGTATTTTATTTAGGAGGAAATAACCTATTGTGATGAAAACAACTTAAACGGCATGATCCTGTCCCTGTCTTTGAAATTGACAGTTATGTTAATTAAAATTTTGAACCTAGAAACTAGACAGCAGAAATCGTTCTGGAACTGCACCGCTCCAATCCACAAATATTCAAAACCAGCTGGCGCCGGGACCTCAACGTTTGCAGATGATTCAGTGATTGTCATTTCCCTAAAGGACCATGAGGCTTTTCAAAAGAAAGTTGGAGGGCGTTAACTTTGACACAGCACTCTCTGAAATGTTTTATTCATCTTTTATGGATTCAATTTTAACTTCTGTGATGATGTGTTGGTTTGGCAACCTCAGCATGGCGAACAGAAATAGAATGGAGAAGAGTTTAAACCCTGCCAGAAGCTCACTGGCACTGGCTTGGATCATTTCGGCCATGTTTATCAAGTTAGAGCCACTTTGAGGGCAAAGGCCACTCTGGCAGACACTCAACACCCTCTTAATGCAGAGTTTTGTCTGCCAAATGGGGGGGCGGGAGAGGGCATTTTTCCCCAGGAGGGCCAAATCAAACAGACATCTGTGATCTCTCGTGCCGTTGGTGTTGGGTCTTTAATGCAGCTGCGGGTCTACGTGCTATTGTACACACATTTAAACAAATGGCTAAGGTCTAAAAGTCATTCAGTAGAAGTGTATCTAATTGCACCTTTAATATGAGGGCATATACAGTTTGTTATTTGTACATGGTTGTGTTGAATAAGGGTTGTGAACCAAATTACCCCTTGAAAACAAAGACTATTCAACCAAAAACCCATCAAAATTGTGTGTCTGCATGTACATACACACACACACACACACACACACACACACACACACACACACACTCACGTACATGTACCTAATTATGCACTGG
>JBBMFX010000001.1:39760419-39786140 GCA_037832545.1 Rhabdalestes septentrionalis | reverse complement strand
ATAGATAGATAGATAGATAGATAGATAGATAGATAGATAGATAGATAGATAGATAGATAGATAGATAGATAAACAAAAAAGATCACAACAGCCAATAGATTTGTAATGTACTGTGGAATATGCATATGAACTTAAACACGATTTCCTGTTGTAACCTATATCTCTTGTATAAACAGGTAAATGAACGTAACTATGAGGACGATGGGCAATTCTGCAGTCCCCACACCAGTACTTCTGGTGAACTCCTTCGCTCCCCTTCCCTGGGCCAGCGCTCCCCAGGCAGAGAGCCCCTGCCACAGTCAATCACATCCAGCACCCCCTCCCAGCCCTCCTCCAAAGACAGCCGCACACCAACACATCCCCAGAGATAGCAGGCGCACCGGCATGAAGAACAGGTAAATAGCCCTGGCATTTCCATGCTTCACATTCATCAAAGTTCTCATCGTCTTTTCCCGGCGGTGTGTAAATGGAGCAGGCCAAAAGACGTATGGAACCGAGCTAGACACAGTCTTTCACCACCGACTGGAGAGCATGCACATATATTTTAATTTCCTTTGCTCTCAGGTGCATTTAAACTCTTTTGCACAGCACTGACAGGCTCCTGGCTGGGCTGGGAATATCTAGATAAAGCTGTGTAACCATAAAATAAAGACTGGAATGAAACTGTAGTATCAGTTCTAAGGTAAATCAATATTGCGTATATGCGTGCCTACTCTCCTCCTATTAGGTTAATATGTTGGCCTCTATAGCAACTGATATAAATATTCAGGGCTGAAAAAAGGAAACCGGCTTGTCTGCCCATAACAGGCCTGTGGCTGAACACATTTTGCCTTTAGATAAATATCTTCTTTTGATTGATCCGTCCTGTGATGTTTATAACATTAATGAATGTGACTATTTCACACCGTTCCCTTATTCTGTCCCCCCCCCACTGCATGGGCAAAGACAACAAGAAAGAGCTGTGAGAGAAACAGCGAGAGGTGACTGGATTGAAAGCCGAGAGGAATTGCTCTATTTTCCTTTGAAGTGCATGAGCAGTGCCTGAAGAGCATGTAATTCCCAAACCTTCTCTGCAACCTGACTATATAATGAGGCTTTGTTAACATACTTGTCTCTCTCACACACACAGCCCCTTGCACACACCATCTCTATTATGCAGATGTCCTACTGCACCTAGTTAAACCCTTATCTAGCATCTGATAACATCTCCCTTGATCTGTGAGTCGGGATGAAATTATCGCTCACAAAGCGCAGACTATTCCAGACTTTTCTCTTCTGATGAACCGCAACCTTCCTCAATGCACCATCCCCTACTAAGTGCCAGGAGTGTCAATCTCATGAAGTAAAGCAGAAAGAGAAAGTTCCAATGGATATTTCCCCCCCCCCCTTACCTTCTTCCCAGCCCTGTGAACTTCCTCCTATGCTCTCCACTCCTCCATGGTCCTCGGCCCACGAGTCCTCAGCCGACGTTATACTCCATGCAAACTCTGAATGGAACCCCTCAGAGCTGGGGCTGCACGACTTTTCCCTTGCGGAACATTCTAAACCTGAAAATAAATGAAAAAAAGTTGGACATTTCCCGCACAGAAATGATGAGCTCTCTTAATGACCCATGTCAAGTCAATACTGAATGACAGACAAGAGGTAAAAGCCTGAAATTAGCTGCAATACATTATTTATCAGTGGCAGACAATGCCAGAGCTGTTGAATATTTTAATAGTCTCTGTTTCCAAGCCCTAGCACTGTTTGAACCTTGTGCGCCACAGAACTGAAATAAACACGGCCCTTCGAGGACGGGGTTTATTCAGTAGATCTATATTGTTGAAGCAACCACTCGAGAAGGACACTCCGGCAAGATTAACTAAGCAAACTTGAAAGACTTAACTTTGATTACTTTTTCTGGACCTTTTAACACGGGGAGTTGCTGAATTTTGGAGTAGAATGTACGCACTGATGGTAAGATGTCTTCTCGATAATCACAATCACAAAACGCTCACCACTCAGTTCCAAAGTAAGAATTTTTACTCCCGATGAGATGTTCATGTTGGCAAATGTCTTGAAACATATATCGTTACTTTCATAGTTTTTATTGTTACATAATATGAAAACACCTTTTTCCTTCTGCATTGTATAAATACACTGTATGGACAAAAATACTGGGACACACTTGTTATTCAGGGTTTGGGCTAGACCCCTTAGGAAAATCACACCAAGATGTTTTGGACGACACCATGCTTCAAAAAAGGACAAAGTTTGGGACAAACTTTTTTATTCCAGCAGGACTGTGTCCCAGTGCACAAAGCAAGCTGACCTCATAAATGCTCTGCAGATTAAATGGGCACAAATTTCCACGGAAACCACAGATTTCCACGGATTTCCTCCAAAATCTCCAAAACCACTCAATATTAAATTCTTAAATGTCTTTAAATGCAATGTCACTGAAGTCCCCGGCATCCCAATACCCAATCCATAAAATCAGGATATATGTTCAGAATAAAGATATAAATGAAACATAAAAAAGGAATATAATAATACATAGACAATTAATAAAAGAAGTTAAAACTGCAATGAAAGTAAGCTGGCTCTCGACGATGTACTGATGTATAAGAAGCATAAGCGTACTGATGTAAGAAATGAACAACATTAGTCATACGATTTTCAAAATGGACTGCATATGTATCCAGAGTCCATGTTTGTAGGCCATCTGTCAAAAGAAACTTGAACCTGGGTGAGAGAAACACTCATTTTAGTCAAAGGGCTCTATTTATAGGCTACACAAAATAACTTCATTTCATGAACTTTTCTAATTTCGCTTTCACTCACAGTCGGGTGTAGCCAGTCACAAAATCAGGTCAGAGCTATAGTCGCATTTGATGTCAGCTCTAGTTTTAAAACAGACATTTGAAGTCAGACGCACATTGGCAAGAAACACGTCCTTTAATTTGCATGTTTCTCTCCTTCCGAAGGTTTGAGAGATTGAGGACTGTCTTTTATTAGTACAGCATTAGCCTGCTTATCCTCTGCTAACCTGTTCAACATATTCTGGCAGAACATATCCAGGGAATTTAAAGTAAAATCCAGTTTAACAGAGTCTGTTAGCAGCTACCAGAGATGTTCAACTGGTAATTCTTCATCTATCTCTAGGTTTCTTTGGGGGAAGTCATGGATTTCAACCAAGGAATGACTGTGAAATCCCATTCATAAGTTCTTCGAATCACTGTAATTTTTTGGGGGTTCAGTTTATTATCTTTCTGTTTGGGCCCTATTTTCAGCCTTTTCAGGCTGCGTGTTGTTGCAGAACATGGCAGGGACATTTAATGGGACATAAAACGACACTTTGCTAAAAGTAATGTAGGAAAAAAACAAGCAAACAAACAAACAAAAAAAACATGTTTTTTTGTAAAGAGATTTTTTGTAACTGTTAATGTGTAACATATATCAAACGAACACAAAACATGTGACATGTAACAAGTGGAACAGCTGGTGCCCTGGTGGTTAGGGAGTTGTCCCTGCAATTGTTAGACTGTAGGCTTGAATCCCAAGACTGCTAGTGGCACCACTGATATATCCTTGAGGAAGCTACCCTCCCCACACACTGCTCCCCGAACTCTCTTGGCTACCCTCTGCTTCATTCAGCGAATGGGTTAAATGTAGAGGAAAATCCATAGTGTGCCCTGGTGTGTGTTTTCACTTATGACAATATACTTTTGTGAAGCTTCCTTTCCATCCATGTGTGGAAATGTGGAAATACACTTCTGTTGCCTTGGGTCTAACGCAACACAGCAATCACCAAAGAGGTACTAGCATACTTGTACTGGTATCATCAGACAATGGGCCACCCGGTCCAGCAAATGTCTAAGTGTTGACTCTATCTGGCGAGGCAGGGGCGCTAGAAGCACTTCAATGTGGTAGGAGGACACAACGCACCACAATACATCTCAGCTGTTGTTCAGGAGTGGAGGGGCTCTACATGCCAACTCTTTTGTTATTTGCTGGGCTGGGTGACCCCTTGCCTGATTATACCAATGTAAGTGTGCTAGTATCTCTATGGTGATTGTTGTGTTGTGTTAGATCACAAATCCTGTCACATTCAGCATCACCACACCCTCAAAAAGAAAAGATGCACTTGATACTGTTTTCAATCAAAATTCTTTCCATTGTCAGACAACATTGTTACTTCCAGGAAAGCAAAGACACAACTGTGTCAGTATTCATTTGTTCTTGAATAGCTGCTGGTGTGAAAAATTATTTACAGTGGAACAGCCTGCACTTAATTTCTCCTCTCTTCCAACTGCGCTGATAGAACAAGTTGTTCTCTTCCTGCGGTTTATGTCTCTGACTGGTTCCTTTGAAATGGTTTGCACGTTCACTGTGTTACATTCCAGCCACACATTCCCCTTGTATTCAGTGGAGTGTTAAAAGTGCCAGTGGGATTCAGCTGTTTATCAGAGGACTGTGGGTTGAAACCCCAGGTGGCGTGCGAATGTGTGCATTTGTGATGTGCCTCATGTTTGTGTTCTGCTTGTGTGTGTGTGTGTGCATTGTGTGCGCAGTGTAATTATTCTTCACTCAGTAACTGTGCAGTGTAGTACATTTTTCTTGCTTCATCAATTATTTGCCAGGGCTGAGGACTTCACAGAGTTTTCGTATCCATCCTTCTTACCACATAAGTAGGGCATTAATGTATCGGAGCTAAGTCAGGAACCACCTCTCAGAGGTCAATGCAGGTAAGAACCTCTGCACAAATACATTTGGACTTTATTCTGCATCATTGCAAGGAGAGATTGTGTGCAATCACAAGACCGGGAGAAGTGTGTTTATGCATGGTCAGAGATATAAACGCCTAAACTTTGTGACATTTTTCGCTTGTCTTCCACTTTACATTCCTTGTCTCCACTGTATCTGTCCAAGTGTGTCTCAGTCAACGTCCCGTGAATTGATCTAGGTCGTACAATAGAAAAGCTCTCTGCTTAATGAGCCAGTCCCAGAAGATCCACTGCATGGGGCGATGCTGCATGACCGCCCACTGAAGAAGAGTTTTCTGTTAAAGTCCATCTAAGAGCACTTCCTCTACAAAGTGATTGCAAAAGAGGCTACTTCGACTGAGAGAGTTTGTCATTAAAAAAAAAAAACTGATATTGGTCATAAAGGATCTTAGACCCCAATAAGATGTAAGATGTCATGAGAATCCTGTTCAAGGTTGAAGGGACGATAAGATCCATTCAAAATTTCAAAAAACATCGGCAGGCAGGAGTGCGCACTTATCTCAGCGCTCGGGATTCATCGTTAATCATTAAACGATTTCATTATGAAAAATGATACACTGACCTTGTGTGCTGGTCTGAATGACTAATGCAACATAAAAAGAATGGCTTCTACCCCAATGGACCCATCCAATACAACATGCATGTATTAATATCTGCATCCTTGGTATAAGCACATTATTGGAGACATGAGTATCATCAATATCAGAGAAGATCCTTCTCCAAAATGGTTTTCACTAGAAAGAAAGAGCATTCTTAGAGTATCATTTTGTAGAAAAAATAATACAAGCAAATACTGAATGTGTTTGTAGTGCAATTAGTCTTATTCTCATATATTGAATTAAATTAAAAGACAAAAATAGAGGTTTTGTCCAAGATGATAGTGCTCAATACTCATGGCCACATGAACATTTGTGTTTACCTTTCAAAAAAGCCGATTTGGCCTGGATAGGCTGGAATTTAAAAGGTCTGTATTGAAAATGGTTGGAAATTATTTAGAGTCTGACAAGACAAATATTTGGATTCCTCCAGAGAATCTGATATTTGTTGCCCGGAAGTGGTCAAAAACTGTGGTAGGCCAACTTGACTGAGGTTGGCGGAGTGTCCTCTTCTGAATTTGGTATGTTTTTTTCTTTTTCTTTGTGGGTATCTGCTAGGAGCTTAGTGTTCCACCCACAGTGCTGAGACTGAACGAGCCAAAGCGGTGGCGTTGTGCCCCCCACCCACACCCCCACCCCCCGGTAATGCCTCTTCAGCTTCCAAAAAAATCACAAATAAAATTTGGGTCGTCATGAATTTCAAAACCATTTACTCAGATACGGCAATTACTGCTTCATTTACATTCCGCATAATACCTGCACCACCCACAGTTCTCTCCTGTGTCAATGAAGCCTTTTACACTGGCACTAATCCTAGCGTGAAAATACACAGTTCGCTACAGGTCACCAGCCTTTAGCTCGATTGAACAATAGATTTTTATTTAAAAAGCTGACCTCATTTTGATGCAGAACAAAAAAGCTCTTTTTGTTATTAAATTATGTTCAATTTTTACCTGTTGCCACTGTAAAAAGAGCATGTCTGTTTTTAAGGTGCCCTTATGGTCTGCAAATCTCTCTTATACCCTTGTTAGTCCCATTACTCATTCTGCAGAGTTATGGGAAATGTTTCAGCTCCGACAAGTTCTGGATGTGTCCTGCAGCTCCAGCACCCGGAATTCCAGCAAACCGAGGGGGAATTGATGACTTACCAAATGGCTAAGGACAGAGACTTTATTGGCCATTTATCCTCATTTACACCCTTCATTTATTCAATGTCTTAATGGAACGGCATGTATAATAATATCCTCTTAGATCTCACTCAGTGGGAACACTACGCCTTGTTAGGCTACACTAGCACGTATAAAGTGCACTTACCAAATCATCCATACAAACGTATAGAGATTTCCTCTCCCATTATTTCATAAACTTGTGTTTTCTCTTGCACTGCTGCTGGTAATCTCATCTGTTCAAGGCTGTTTACCAGCAAATTACTTCTTTTGTTTTTAAACTTTCTTTTCAGTATTACCTTTTTTCCCCATTGTAGTGAAAGAGCAGGTATGAAATCAAATAACATCGCAATGCACCACTGCGAACACGGGAAAAAAAATTAATCAATTTGAGCGTATTTAATATTCAGTCTAAAACAATCAGAGCATATGTAAAATACAAATTACGATAAGGCTTTCATTTTGAGCAGAGTTCAAATTCAGACACGTCTCTGTATGAATGTGTTTCTGAAAAATGTGAAGACCACAGTTTAAAAAATGGCTTCAGACAGTTCAGATAAATAATTCCATGAGATAAGGATGGAGCAAAAGGCAGATAACCAACAAGATTAAAAAGAAGTCATTTCTTTTTTTCCTTTATTTTCAGCCCTGGAAACCAATCACGATGAGTCGAGGCTGGAAATCTGCAGAGCTGTGGAGCTAAGGTACTTTGCTTCCTCTCGCAGACCTGACTCTAATTGATAAGTAACTGATGAGTGTTCTACCAGTCGTACTAATTAGAGCAGGGGAACGTTACAGTCAAAACATATTTTGCTGGCAAACTAACATTTTGGCACATTGCCCACCAAAGAGAATATTTCCAGCAAGTCTTACAGGTTACCCGTTGTAAGTCATTAACTCTTCTGAAGGTACCGATCCTGTTACTCTTCTGACCCAAATCCTACTGATTTCCTCTTGAATCCTATTGATTTCATATGTATTTTCTATTTGATCAATTGACAGTGATTAGCCTACATTCTTGAATTATTTTAGACCAAAGTCAGCTAATTAAAGGAAATACAGAGGCCATATAGTATTAGACATACTATTAAGGAAAAATATTAATACTATTGATTTTAACATTTTACTTGTTGACAGTGGCTTCAATGAACAATAGGGAGGTTTTTCAGCACAGCGGTGACAAATTATATTGCCTTTTCAGAATACACATATATGTAAATTTAATGGCAGTGAATACATATATATGTAAATTTAATGGCACCCAGTCTCTCTGCCTTTCACCCATGAGAGGGGGCCAAGCACCCCCTGAAACCCTGGTTAGTATACATGGCTCAGATAATGAATGAATGAATGAATGAATAATATCAGTATCAGTGGGACACAAACAGTAGAATCACCCATACATATGTGTTTTGGGACCATTAGGTGCTGAGGGGAACTACCCACTGTGCAGATGCCTAGAGAGCAAAACATCTTCAGGGGATTTTTATTCTGATTAAATTTGCAATACTAGTAGTACGGCTAAAGTGACGTAAGCCATTTGGTATAATCACGACATACAAAACAACAAAAATTAGAGCTGTGTGTTTATTGCATGTTGTGGATCATTTGAATGGAGACATGAATGCTGTTGACAGGGCAAGAATGAGAGCTAAGAGCTAAGACCTCATGTGACAGTTTGCAGAACTTCTCATCACAGAAGCAGAGAGAAGAGAACTGAGTGCTGCAAGCAGAGGAGATGACAAACTAGCTTTAATGTAATATTATTGTAGTTTAATGTTGTGTGAACAAACTATTTCCGGGAAATGATTACATGGTGACCAACTTGTGCAACAAAAAATGTACTGTTTACATTTCAGGGGTCACTGCGAATCATTGCACAATACTGTTCGCCATCTGTTTAGTTCATGGTGCTGCTAGAAATCGCCTCTAAAAGCCTGACTTGTTGATCCTTTCCAGCATAAATGATCCCATCCAGAAAGTCATACCACTTGCTTGTTTTTTCTGTCAGATCCTCTTTGGTTGTGTTGCTCTGTTACTTTCTTATAATTCTGTTGTAGCTTCTTGATTATCTTTCGACATCACTTTCTGTTTGAGGGATGGTTACTGTAAAACTATAAGAGGAAAGGCTAGTGAAGATTTTTAGATGTATTCTTCTCACATGTAAACTGAGCTTCAAAACTCCAGGAGTACTGTGTGTTCTCAACATTTGGACCCCACTGTAGACCTGGACCCCACTGTATGTACCTTTCTTTAATACACGCAAGACACTAGTACAGCTTAATTTGCCATGTGTGTTCTGCTGAATAATTTATATTCATAACCAGTATTTCACTCAGACGCAGCACAGCAGCTTTGAACTTTTCTAGACTTTACTCAGAAGAGCTGTGTGTGAGAATGCAAATGTCTGAATCAGTTGGATCACACATTAAATTAACTTTACCTCTCTCAGCTCTCTAGAAGTCTGTGTAATGTCCAAGTGAGTCCATGTGTGAACAGAACAGATCATTGTTCAGGCGGATACACAGGGACCTAGTGGACATGATAATGACATAGTCTGGCACAAAAGAGGAATATAAACGTCTAAAGGTGAAGAAGAAGGGTAATATACATGAAAATGCCAACGAAATTGTCTAATTGGTGACATGATGAGCTTTTTATGACTGGCTATGTGACTGTGCCTTGTCTTGTTTCCTGCACACTCTGCCCAGGTGCCATGCATCACCTGAACTGAAGCCTCTCCAGTAGGTGAGAACCCATCTGGAATGGAAAGTCTCCTGCTGTGTGCTACGTGCATGGAAGGGCAACATCGGGCAAAGTCTGGTCCTAATTTCTGGACATTGTCCAGAGTTAATACATCACAAACTACAAAAAGTGGTGGTGCAAATGACAATTTAAGTATTCAAATAGTTAAGGTGTTCTTCACACTCGAATGTTTTTGGAGACGTAGGCTCTGAATGTTTTGGACAGATTCTGATACCAGCAGGAGCAGCTGAAATTTTGCTAAACCCAAATTTTGTCCAGGTTTTCCCATTAAAGCAGATGGACCTACCCAGCAGCTATGGTTGAACTCTTTCACTGATTGTCATATGCAACAACCAGCCAAGCAATTAGACAGTATCGATACCTAATGAATACTAATGCCTGGACTATAGTGGTCGGTTGGTACCTCAACATAAGGGCGGCGGCAATAAAGCATTGATGTGAGGGACTTGTAAACTGCAGTGGCAAAGATACTTTATAGGCTATAAATTTGCAAATTCAAAACGGCAAATTATTCCTCCTGCACTTTATGTGCCTCTCAGAAGGGACTAGATCGTAAAAAGAATAATACTCTGAAAGCAGCGATGGGCAGCCAGGATTCTGACTAGTGTGGGAATACCCATGCCAGGGAAGCCCCACCGGTGGGAACTGACAGCACAGACTTCCACAGAGCAGCCAGAGAACATCAGAGCCCTCTGCAAATTGGTCCTTTTACAGGTGTCTTGTAAAAATGACTGTAAGGCAATTTGTGAAAACCAATCTCTCCACAAGGATGATGTTGCTAATACTGATGCAGGGTTGCACTTACGGCTGCTGTCTATTATGAAACAAGGGTGTACATTGTAAATCACACCCACGCCGCGGAAGTAATGCAGGAACAATTGCCTGTTTGTTGATTAATGATATTCCAAATGCTGTGAACATTACATAAATATGACTAGTAAACCTGAAATGAATCGCCTGCCGCACCAGTGATAAATAATGCTCCTGATTTATTGCTGGCATAGTAGTTAGTTCATTGGTGATGCTGGCTTTGATTTGGAGTAGGTGGTGGTGAAGACCTATAAAGAGAGACTGCTTTGGGTTAATGAGCCTGTAATGTCAAAGTGACCTCGACCTCATTTATCACTGAGAGCTGATATTGAGCGCTTTGTTGCCTCACTGTGTCAGGGGTCGGCAGGAACATAGCCAGGTGTGGCTGGTTTGTGTTAGGAATACAAATGGCAGCCCTGTCCCTAGACAGCACTGCGCGGCTCTGGCTGGCGAGCAAGCAAAAACATTTAACGATAATAATAATTGGTCCATTGATTTGCATATAAGCACTGCTAACATAAAACATGTTGTATGTCTATTTGACTCTCAATTTTTGCATCTGCATAAAGTGAAGTTTGCAAACTAGGGTGACAAATGTATTTATTTCTGCTATTCTCTGCAAAATATTTGTAGTGGCTGATTATTTATGTACCCGCCAGACTGCTGGAATGACGGGAACGTTCAAAGGTGTTCGACTCCTTTGACCATCCAGCCCACGCTACACTGTCAAACAGGAGAGGAGAGATGGATGAACGAAAGGATGAGTCATGAGTCTGCTGTGACAGACGGCGGAGATGCAGAGTGATGTGGACAGTATAAATAAAAATAAAACGCAACGCACAGACAGCTGCGGCGCAAGCAAATATTAATCTATGATACCGCAGCCACTTCCCACCCTTGCCTCTCCTCCTTAAGTAGGACTTCAGAGGGAAACTCAATCTTGCACATATTTTCCCGCAGATGGGGCTGGATTCTGACACTGTACATCCCGAGTGGAGCTTCTGGGTTCAGCAGCACGTTGAGAGAGCAAACAGCACTGAAGAAAAGGAGTAGGCCGCTGAAAAGAGAGCGCAGAGATGAGCCTGCTGCCTTTGCCTTCCCCTTAAGCTGCCACTGACTCACATTTTATCATAGTTTGACACAAGGCACAAAGGGACTAGCAACAAAATGTCAAAATGGCAAGCACACTGTGCCCAAGTACAGAAATAATGACCTGTTATGGTAAGGCAAGAGTCTTAAAACAGCACAACACAAATATATTTGCTGACAGTCTGCATAACCAGACCTAGGCAAAGCGACAGCATGTTTTTTATTTTACCCAAGTTAAAGTGTCACACAGCAGGAGCAGTTGCTTGCCGATTTCAGGAAGGCATTAATAAAAAAGATAGCAAAGGAACAGCCATATCTAAAAATGAGAACTGCAATTACCTGCCGATCCGCTTCTTCGGAAACCAGCTTCTATGGAAAGTTTCCACCTTTGTGCCTCAGTTCCAGCCTCTGCACCTCTTTAGAAGTTAGAACATTGCCGTGGAGTTTGTTTTAGCCTTGAGAGCATTACTTAGGGCAGGCACTATTATTGGATGATTACTTCTGGACCACTTATACAACTATAAACACGTCCCAAACACACTACTGCCCTAGGGTTCTGTAATCCAGTGTCTGTAGTTTGGCAGTAGACAGGGTGACCTTAAACTTACATTCAGGTGCCCTCAGTGTCGTATTCTATTGACTTAACTATGTTCAATTGAAACGTATTTATACATCAGTTAAACAACTGACAAAGTAGCTTCACAGAATCCAGATCTGAGCCCCTATTGAGCATGCTAAAGGCAACAGAGACAAGGAAACTCTCCTTAGAGCTGGAAGAAGAGGCAGTTTGGCAGTGCTTCTCTATGGACATGATTCAAGCAGTGTGCAAAACTGAACATCTGTTTAAGCTAGAGTTGCATCTTAAAGTAGCTCGAATCTGTAACCAACCCTGAGTGTCAACAAACCTTTGGACACTCAGGGTTGGTTTTCTAGACCTGAACTGAGCCTAGTCTGGGACTACACTGTCATGCTAATAGTGAAAAACTACTGAACATTAGGCTTTCCTTAATCCACTTCTGGGAAACCAGCCAACAGTCACCCTATCATCAGTAACATATAACTTTACAACCTATAATATCAATTATAATTTTATACCATTTAAGAGTGGCTACAGCCATTTACAATTTGTGAACATTTCATGAAGGACAGGCCATTTGAAATGAAGCAAAATTATGTGAAATATCTTATCTCTTAGTGTTTCAAGTAATTTTGCTTACCTTATATATGACAAATACACTCCAAGAAAGAAATATTGTAAATGATTATGTTTATTTGGAGCAATGCCATAGAACCATTCCTGGTCCTATAAAGAACCACTTAATGCATGGTTCTCTTGAAGAACCATTTTTTAAATACTATGTACAAGTTAAGCACCTTTTAAAAGTTAAAAGAAAGCCTCACAGAAGCTCTTCCAGGAGGGTCCTTGAAATCCTACAGGCCAAGAACTATTTTGAGTGTAAAAGCAGCTTCTTAAATATATACTAGTAGATTTATTCTGAATGTATTGTCTCCAGACAGAATGACTTATGCAATTCCACCTCCAGCACCTTGTGTAACAGCTTAGATATTCGACCTTACTCTGAAAACTGCTGACACCCACCCAAAACGGAAAACGACCATCTCTACCTTTATGTCCTCATACACCGCTCCCAAGCAGATGCCAGGCCGCAGTCTTCTGGCACCCGCGCTGTCCGTGCTCCAGATGGGATTGAGGCTGGCTCTGGCAGAGCGGCTCTCCAAACAAGAGCGAGCATTAGTTCTAGTGTCATGACTGTGGAGGAATAGATCCGTCTCGATTTGGAGTGCAGGGAACTTCACCCTCCCTTTGGCGGCACCCAGCCAAGCACCCCCGTCACAGACCGTAATAAATGCCAGCGCGCAACAGATGCTGTGAGGACATTCGTAATACATCACTGTGCATGAAGTGTTGCATGCTGCATCCTATCCACCCTCTTAGTTGCTGGACATCTTTCAGTTGGATCCCCCTGTATCTCTGAGCTCAGCAGATCGGATTGTGACCTTCTGTGACAAAATTCACTATCATGTTTTGGGAGTGATACATATCATAACATCATTTAACACCATTTGACCATTTTTGAAAGAAACACTGAGGCCACCCGATCTGGCCTAATGTCCAATAAGCAAATGCAGCCTTCAGTAGTTTTCAGAAATCTGGACGCATGGTTTACAACACAGTAAATGAGTAAGCTTTGATAATCAAACAAAAGCTGAAGGTCAAAGGAGAAAAGGATGCCCAGCTGTTATACACTCAAATGAATAAGTCATTAAAAAGCATGGAAACCCAGAAGACAGGATATTCTGGAAAAACATTATTTATATAGTCACCAGGACTAGAAATCAGCTTCACCGAAGTAATTCAGTTTTTCGTACATAAACAAAACTTAGCATAACACATTCCTAGCAAAAGTTTATTAGAAATAATGATCTTGACCTTCAGAATGTTTGGACTACTCAAGAATTTAGTTTACTTATGTTAAGAGTTTGAAGACGTTCATTCATTTAGAGTTATTATTATTTATTTATTTGTATGAACTGTTCAACGTTTATCTAACAGATATGACCCATCATTTCTTTACATTTTGCTTTGAGGTATATTTTATGCCTGTCAATCTATGAAAATTCAAGTAAAGAAATGGGAACAAATGGTTTACTGTGACAGACTGCACTTAAACATACAGATAGAAAGAAACTAGATAAAGAAGTTCAAACCACTCAGTATTCAGCACCACCTGTATACTGATCACCGCCTGATCAACTGGAATCATCTGCTCCTGTTTCTTCACTGTTTCTTCACTGGTTTAATATTCTGCATGATTTAATTGTTAAGATTTTCAAGTAATTCAGAATGGTTTAACACGAAATGGTGTTTTGTAGCGAAAAATGCACAAATTTTGTAGTGAAAAATGCTTAAATGTCTGTACAGTAAAGGTAATAGGAACCAGAGTTTGTGATGCACATTTTTATTTGTTATGAACATTTATGTGTCGACCATGTTTTGACAATGACAAAATCGATTAACAATGGCCTGTACATACCTCTCCCTCACAAAAAGATACAAAATACACTCTAGGCCAAAATAACATAAATTTAGCAATGTATAGGGCCTACATATTCACAAGTACTTTGCAAAATCCCTGCACTGGGATGTGAAGACATGGAGTCTGGAGTACTGATCCAATATTTTTAGGTTTAGTTGGAGTGACTTTCATGGTCCAGAACTAATCGTCCAACATCCGTGCCTTGCCTTCACTCTTAATGTAATCCCACATTCTCAACAATGATCTACCATCTGGTTTTAAACCTTCTCAGAAAAGTAGAGGATATTCGAAATATGGAAATGTGGACAATGATATTTGGCCAAATTTCAAAGTCATTATTTTCCTGTATCTGAGGTTCAGTGTAAACTAAATATTCATAAATTGGTACTAATTTACCATCTCATTCAACGAGCTTACTACAACCTTACCTATCCACACTCACAGCCTTCAGGAAGGTGTCATTTGCACAACTGCACATTATTTTACACAAACTCCCAGATATCTTATCTGAATTGCCAAATTGGGGTAGATGTAAATCAGCCGAAGCCTATCTTAAAACCCTTTTCTCATGACCCTTTAGTTGTGGCTTATTCTTCCAAAGGTTCAGCCCTAAAACTTCAAAATCTTATTTCGGTATCTTTTGTCATTGACAGAGAGTGAGGGCTTAGCCCTCTAGCTTATTTATACCAGCTGTCCCTGCTCTGCTGTGAAATTTACACCCTGGTTAAAGCCATCTTGCTCCCGTCTATTCCAGTCAGTCAGATCCTTCTGCTATGGAGACAGTTGATTCAGTGGCAATCCAATTCAGAAACAGTGACATCAGTGGCAGTGTCTCTGAATAACAACACAGAAGGGTTTTTCTCCCCTCAATAGATTCTGTCAGTCAGCAGTTGTAACTGTCACGCAGCATAAGTTCATATGTATGAATGGTTTTATCTTTTGACTTTGTCGTTTTTGTTTACTGCCATAATCCGATGACACTAAATAAACACAGCTTGTTGTACGAGAGAACACAGGGGGTCAGCCATTTCATATCAGTCCCATAGCTGGACCATGTCACTCTGAGTAATGACAGGAGGCAACAGCTATGACCACAATGACCGTTGGGGCTGACCAGTCCCGCATAAATCAGAGAGAGCGCCCACACAGTGGTGACACCAATTACATGGCCTCCAGGGGCCAGTCTGGGCCACTCCAACCGCAGTCTCCCTACGTCAATCACCCTCCAGTTTTTCACCAACAGCTGGGTGACAGCCTTGTGCCACACTGCCACTGAAAATTTGCAGACAGCCTGACCTCTGACATAAGCTACAGCTACTGAAGAACACACACACACACAGTGTCAAGTAACATCCTCGGACTCAGGCTTTGTGACTTGAACAGGGCTTTGGGGGTCACCCCCATGACTGCCCAATTCTCAGCTCTGCACCTCTCCGTGACATCTGACTGACTTACTCCCTCACCCCTAAAGACAGGTCTGATCAAGAGCACAGTACTTTCTGATCATTCATATTCAGCTACGAACCCTTGCGACAATAATGGTCAATGTTAAACGGAAAGAAGAGTTCTAAAAAGTCTGTGTCTTTTAATGACTTTGACTATAATGTGAGTTCCTATGACTTCTCTCAGATCTCAGATCTTGTCTCTGATCTGTCTGAACTCAGCTCCTCTGTTCAGTCTCGCTTGCAGACCTCTACAGCAATTACATTTTCCTGTCACAACTGGTGCAAACCAGATAAAGAGAGGTTCCCCTTGTGTGTCACTTTCACGTTCCCACTCTTCTCCCAAATTAGGACAGGTGCAAATGGCTCCAAAATTCATTTTATTTCTGGACACAAATCAAAACAAAATGCATGAGAAACCGAAAGGAGAATCAGAGAATGTATAACTCACAACTCAGGATGATGGTGGACCAACCCCATAAAAATCAATCTCATCTCAAACTTCACCAACCAATCACCAAGCACAAACACTTAACTAAACTTAAAGACATCTTTACCTGACAATTAATGAAACCCACCATCATTTCATAATAAAAGTTCCAAATGCAATACTCAACCTACGGCGACCTCTAGCAGCCACTGAGAGGAGATGACAGTCATTGAAATTTGAGCATGAGTTTATGCTGGAACAGACCTGACAGTCAATCCTTTATTTTCAGATTAATTACAATTAACTCCTCCCTTGCAACCTCAATTCTGTCTGTTCTTCCAAGTAGACTCCTTAGGACTACTTTATATTTGTATATAACTGTTTGCTAAATTTGGGCACCACTGGTCAAATGTGGTTTCAATCTCTTGAAAGTAAATACACATTGCTTACTAAAAAAAAAGCCCACTGAATTTAACACACAAAAAAGATAAAACCGTTCTTCAGTGACAGCAGTGACAGCAATTAGCTACTGCAGTCCTATACATATATAAATTATGACAAAAAATATAAACACAGCAATTTTCACTGCTTCATTTTTTCACTTTCAGGCAAACTCAAATAATAGGCTCTTATTCTTATCTTGATTTCCTGAACCCCTTTTATGCAACTTTTCCTGGTGTTTTTGGCTTTTTGTCTAATTTTCATGTATTTGTTATTTTGCCTAATCCCTGCTGTTTATCTTCTTTTGACTATCTTAAAAATCTGGAGAACTTCTTTTTTAAACCTGCTTTGTGCATGGAAATGGATTGCTTCATTGTGTCTCCTTTGGCTTGTGGTCATCAGGTGTCTGGACCTATATTTATACGAAGCTACCTTGTAATAATGTCTGATGAACAAAGCTATTTTGAAATGGAATTTGAATAGAAAAAGAATAGGATAGAATTGAAATGGCAAAGTGAACTGAACTGAAATGAATCATATTGCATTGGGTTCAGCATTAAAGTTCCTTTTTCACTTCACATTGCACTCTGTATGTTTTCTGTGGCTCCTTATTCAAGGATTAACTCTCATCTCATTAATGTATCTCTGCATTATGACAAAGATGTCTGCAGATATAAACAATTAATTCATATTCGTATGCTATAATTTGACAATATCATATAGAGTTTATGCTCTATTAACTTTGCACAGTCTGAGCAAACTGTCACTCTGGCATTTTTACTTTCCGTTTTGTGTCTACGTTCCTCCCTGTCTTCCTGCTGGCTTGTCTGTTTCTATCTCTCGTTCGCGCTCTCCTTTCTCCCTTTCTCTTAACACACTCACTTCAGCTGAATTTAGAATAAGTGGCTTGTAGCATTGCATTAAATATTCCTAGGATTTCCGAGCCCGAGCTATTTATTGATCAGAGCATTCCTCCCATTCAGCCTAAGACAGTCAAAAGCTGTAAGAATAAGTGATGAATGAGACACAGACGGATATACATGCTGACAGGAAGCTGCCAACACGCATCAGAGCCAATAACGGACCCGTTCTTCTCTCTGGCTGCGTCAGGCTAAAAGACAGAGCGGAGCTGATGGCAGGTGACTCACCTGTGCTTGGTGCTGTCTCCTTGGGGAAACCAAGTTCGTCCTCTGCTGTCCAGGTGAAGTTCCAGTATCGGAGGGAGGCATCATTACTTCCTGCACTTCTTGCTGCGACCGGGCCTGCAAACAAAGTCACAGTATACAGTGAGATGGCTTTTCAAGTATATTACACTGCGTGTCCCAGTGTGCCTCAAGACCAGCTTCACACGGGAATGGAATTAAAGAAAGCTGTAACACCCTTCAGGCCTTTTCTGGCCTTGGGTGGGCATTTTATCCCCCAAAGAGCTCTCACACAGGAAACTGACAGTTAAAGAGAAATCTTCACCGAGTACTTCACAGAGAAAAAGAATAAAGTGCACTATGTGCAAATAACCACAACTTGCAGTTAACCACACTGCAGATCAACATAAAAACGTCACTTGCACCAACACTCTAGCCACTCTATTAGGTACACTTGCAATGTATCTACACTTACTAGCCCATTTAATCAACATCACTTACCAATTTGTTGCACTTTCTAGTTACAATTACAGAATGTAGTCTGTTTCTCTGCTAGTCCCTCTCACCCTGTTTTCTCTCCTGTACTACAGAAATGCTTCCGGCACCCATGAGCCCTTGCATCAATCAGGGCCAAACTTCCAACCAATAAAGGACTGGCAGCTTCTTTTTCATCATATGTTTTATGTGTCATGTTACGGATATGGCTTTTTAGCAGAGGAATCATATCATACTACATATATTTTAAGCACATAAATCAATTAATTCAATTAACTCTACCATTGGAATGGTAATATTCTTGCTTTTTAGCAATAGAATGATACTTTGATACTAAAACACTGTCTAAGTTGAACCTGTTTTGTAAGACAGACCCCAAGTGAGTTGCATTGATTTTCTTGCAAACAGAAGTGGGATGTGTGGTTTGAGGCTCAGGATTCTGGGAGTTGTAGTGTTCAGACTGTGAGGCAGCTGTGAAATTAATTAGATCAGTCTTTTTCCACTCTCCTGTTGAGGTGAGGGATGCTAGATTGAATGCATCAACTTACAATGTTGAAATGGCATCTGCTCTGTGGCGTTGCGGTGAAAATGTTTTACAAAGAAATACCAAGGGACAAATATACATATAAACTCTCGTGGTCTCAGTTTGATGTATCAGGTAATGCTGCCTTAAAGCTTTCCCTGCAGATATTGCTCCCATAAGTCTTGAAAAACCATAAACAGAATGCCTGAGTCCAACTGCACAACCCCAACAGGCCTCTTGCAAATGTAAGCTGTGGAGCGCTCAGAGACGATTGTGGGTTTTGCAATTGAATATCACTCACAGGCATTATTGCGGAAAGAACAGATTTCCAGAGTGAGCTAGGTCCTTGCCCAGTCTTTCCCAATTAATAAGCAGCCAAATTGGAGTGGGAGTGTGTTAACGGAGACCAGTCTCATAGTCTGCCTGGCCAGTGCGTGTGAGCCTGCCAGGGGTCATTTTAGCTTCTCCCAGAGAGTAATGAACATAAAGTGTGGGCCAATCCACAGGGGCTTCAGAAGAATATGGGCATACCTAAAGCCTTTAATCATTCTAAATGACCATTAAAAGGAGATCAATAGTAAACAACAGCTTGACTTTCATAAGTACTAAGTCAAATGCAGTGCGAGGCCGTTGCGGGACGATGCTCTCGCCTGCCTCATTCATCTCTATTCAGCACTCCCAGGCGGCTGCCATTAATGCCTGACAAGGAGGTGTTCTTACTAAAATGCCACACAAACCTGTTGCAGAGCATGCGGTTTATTACAAATTCTGACGTGGCGGGGCATGTGTGATCTCTGCTTCACTCAATTTTCCTCATCCTCTCTCATCCTCTCTCTTTTACTCTCATTTGTGCTCTACAGTTGTTTTCCACTCATCACATGGCTGCCTAAGGCTGGTTGGGTCTCTATCTCTGAAAAACACACCCGTGCTCCATCATCTGATCAATGAGGCCCACTGCTCCTGCTCCTCTGGCCTCATCACCTCACATCCCCTCACAGCTCCAATCTCCAGCCCACTCAGCCACAACGGCCCGGTTCTGTTTCAAAATAATGAAATAAATAACCAACGCCCTATAAAACACAGCCATGTGCAGGAAAAAGACATGTTTGATGGGACATGATGTACTGCTGGACTCAAAGGCTTTTGTTTGGCAGCAGTTCAGTGATCCTGAAATAAAGTCAATTACCCGTGAAACAGCGGAGGGTAGTGGCACAGAGAGACCTCCGCTCTATCAGATACCCGTCCACCTCCTAAATGTCAGTGAGTGGACAGAAACGTGTGCCCAGGGCTGATAGATGTGCTTTAAGAGCTATCCAGCAAGTGAACTTATTACACATGTCAAAGTACACTGAGTTTTATCAAACTCCAAGAATTTCACCAAAATACATACACTGGCTACATTTCAGAGGCAAAGACTGTTACCAGTAGACTTACGGGAGTCCAAGGACAGTCCTGAGTCTGTGAGGTCTGATTCAATTCTCAGGTTTTTGGGTCTGAGTCAGATTTAGGGTTTGAGTGTAAGTGCTAGTCTCTAGTCTATAGAGTCCATAGTCCCTCTGGCCTTTATATTATTCCCATCATGCTGTACACAAGTACACCTGTCTCATTCAACATACTTTTGAATAACAAATATCACATTAGTGTTAAAAAAATCCCAAAGGTTTTAATAATACCAAATAAGCTAAGATAGCTGGTTAGCCTGTAGTTAGTCTTCCAGGTATATTAGCAAGGTAGTCCAACAACTGGCAAGTTAAAGTGTAGGTGACTTAAAGAAATGTGATGTGGTTTGTTATTTGAGACCATATCGAGCCTGATGCTGTTGTGAGTTGTGGAAGAATGACCCCACAGGTGATCGTGGCAAATATATATTTATATTTATTTTTTTTTTCAATTTTCACATAATGATTGGTGACTAAAATGTAATTCGTTTTTATGTTCATGTCCCCCCCCCTTTGAGTCTGAGTCACAAGTCTGCTCGGAAGCCAGTTATTGCCAGAAATTTCCATTAAAGAAGAATATATTATTAGCCACCCATTGCTCAGTAAAACAAGCATAGAATTTCTTTCTGGTGCAGATTCTATGTAATTTGTAAGAAAAACAAGTCTTATCACGAGTATTATATACGTATATATGTAAGAAATTATTATATAAGGATATGTAAGAGTAAGTAACACATTTTGTCAATTTTTTGATAGACATCCTGTTCTCTGGCAGAAAAAAAGTTGATATATGCCAACACAATCAATAAATCAATTGTCAATGTAATTTATGATGTAACTAGCTATTTAATATAATACACTGCAATTCAGTGATGTTACGTCGTAATTCAATTATGATATAACAGGCAGTAATTAAAGGCTCTCGGTTAATGAGGCGTAATCTCACTTACAAAAGCCCAGGGATGCTTTTACTGCCGAGTTTAAAGTTGCTAGGGGCACATAAGAAATGGTATATATTACAATTGCCCACACTTTTCTTTTCATGTTGCACTTTATCCCCTAGCGTCCCTCAGTGTGATATTCTGGGACAGTAATTGAGGATGAAAAAAAGATAATTAATGAATGTGGAATCCATAAAATCCAAATAGTGCAGCAAGCACAGGGTGGATACAAATCCCCTTTCATGACCCACTTCCCTACCCAGAAGCCCCTTGCGGCATAGCTTGTGTGTCACTGCAGCTGTCTCCCTTTATATTAATTAAGATCAGATGTGGATACATACATTAAGTCTCTTATAAATTGATTACCCATCCACTCTTTGTGGATCATTAAATGCTCGTCAGAGCTTGCCAGCAAAGAAGGATAAGGGGGAGAAAAAAAGAAACAGGAAAAAAAATGGCTGTAGCACAAAGAAGCACATTGATTTCTATCAGGCTCAGGAGTCCAGCTCGACTCCTCTGGTATTCCACACATGTGCCGGAGATTTCTCAGAGTCAGCTGACCCACTCATGCACACCTCATTACAGCTGCTCCTCTCTCAGCCAGGACCTCTCAGCCCGCTTCTGGACGACTGCAACCATTTGAGGATTATAGATTTATCTACTGTCATCATTATGCTGCTGCTTATGGCTCTAAATAAACATTTGCAGCAGTAGAAAACATTCATAATGTTCCTAAGCACTAGTGTTAGTAGAGATGCTCAAACCTGATCCAGAAGATCTACCACCCTGGAGAGTAACCACCCAACACTCTCAGCTACAATTTCTAGCAGGTCCAGTACATTCCATTAGAACACAAATATGAATTTGGGTGCCCCATGTTATTTATTCTAATAAAATGGGAATTAAATGAAAGCCCTAATATGAGGTGATCATTCATATCTAACAGCCATATCTAATCACACAGATAAGTGTGACTCCACTTCAAAAACCAAGTAGCATAAAGCTCAAGCAAATCTCAAATTGTAAATAGACCTTTTTTTTGCACTTTCTCCCGAATATCCTTCCTAATACCATCCACTAGTGATAACTCTCCCAGTACAGCCATTGCTGGGACACTGAAGACGAGCACAAATATCCTCCAAATCATCGACTGCCAGTAACACAACATCATTAGACAGCTTCTGCTTCATAAATACCAACACACAGTATACACATTACAACACACAGCATAGCTGTACAACAGGAATGCGTCACAGTGAGAGTTAGATAAATGCAAAATTATAATTACTTTTACACTGGATTGATGCAAATTTAAACGAATGAAGCGTGTTTCTGGTACACTTCACTTAATTCACACACTGGTGTTTCTGGTACTCTTCACACACTCACGGTTCTTTAGCTGAGTCACAAGGAGAACAGAAGCTAGTCTGTGCAGCGTAATCTTGTCTGAGGAAGCATAGCACTGATATTTGTCTGTTTTTTTCTAAATACCAAAAACGTCTTTCTTATTGTACATTTCAAACCACACGTCATCTACTACGGCTTTTCAGCTCTCATTTTGTGTTTAATTTAATACAGCGAGGGCCAAGTGCTGCGTGGCGTGCTGCAGTGCACAGAGAAATTGAGCAATGCTGGGAGTCGGAGCGCGCGGCTGCGTGTCGGTGCGGAATGTCGGTGTTCATTAAAAACAACAGTATTGAATTTTTAAACACAGTGTGACACAGCATGGTGACCTTAGGTGTAAAACTTATTTCTATTGACACAGATTTGAAGTTAAAATACGAATTTATTTCATACTAGTGGAGAAAAACAACTATAAGGACTGATCTACTGTTCAAAATATGCAGCAAAGGGAATATGTATCAATACAAAGGTCACCTCATAGTCAAGACTTCCCACCAAGACTTTTACCACAGTTTGAACTCTGCCTAGCTCTAATGTTCAGACCCGCAAAGCCGCCTTTACCTGGATCAGGTGTAGATTAGGTTAGAGCTAAACTCTGCAGGCGGGGAGATCTCCAGGATCAGGCCTTGGTATCCCTGTTCTACAGGACCCATTCAAACACAAAAACATTGTTGTTTCATTTCATGCTCAGTACTGTTTACAAATGATCAAAGATCTCTATACTCCAAATCAAAGAGCCTTCACTCTTGGTCTTCCTAGAAACCCTCCTGCATGCGCAACTTAGAAACTCTCTGGCAGCTCTTCAGTCTGCCTTTGTTAAGGAGACTTCAACTGGAAAAACTTCTATGTTTCATTAAACATGAGAGAAAGAGGAAATTATTTCTCAAGGTGGTCCAACTTTGGCCATATTTAACAAAACATAACTGCAACATCTACACATTTTACGCAAATAGGACACACTGTACAGGTTATTGTGTAAAATGGGCCCAGAGTTAAGGGAACAAGCAACTCCCTGAATGACAAAGTTCCAGAGAAGATTAACCTATCAAATATTCAGAGATTTGTTCATCCAACATTTCTTATGATAAAACATGAACAGCGACCTGTTGCATTTTTACACTAATACAGAAGGAACTGTGTGTTCTGAGTACTGGGAGATACTGTTTACACATTTTCCACAATAAGCTATTGTTTAATGATACTCTCTCAAGGCTTTTTCGTTGAATTTAGGATTCAGTTTGAAACAAGGCCAAATGAACTTAATTGTGCCATCATTTTAAGCTTCATAACAATGGGGATGGAGCTCCTTTTGTGTTCCCCTTTCTAAAACAGAATATTTCTCGCAGCGGTCGCCTGAGCTGTTGTTCTGCGTTTGTATGGTTTTGTTTTTATATGCACAATGCAGAATTTCAGAAATAAGGACATATATGCACGAAATCAATGGGTGTCACTGGAGCGGAATGAATAAGCCTTATTCTTTCCACAAACGTCAGTATTTCGTTTTACTGAAAGGTCATGGCCATTACCTTTTCCTGCCCCTTTAGTGAGCAATATTGTGTTTTTTAAACTGGTGTAACAGGAACACTGTGTGATCTGTCTTTAGAAAAGGAGTAAAGGTGCAGACTGAATTAGTTTGGTCGGAGGTTAAGAGGCCCCTCTAGTACACACAAGACAGCGCTTCTAGATGCTCAATTTGATCTCTGGTTATTACAGTCTTCTTTTTTTTTTCCTTTTTTTTTAATGTGAAGGAGCTTCTAATCCTCACAGTCTTATGGAGATGCACCTTTCGACACCACATTGCCATTTTAGCAATTGCTGGCCTATTTCCTTGAGAAATTAAGATGTGCTTATTGATTTTCAATTTGAAGAAGCCACAGAAACAACATGAAAAATAACATAAGACACTGTCACTTCATCTCAGTCAATGGATGGTCCCCTGCTGGAAAATCCATACTGACACAGATTGCTGAGGCTGAATGATGAGTGCCAGCATCCTGTGACATTTCCTGCAATCCCGGAAACACATTGTATTGCGACCAGGCAATTCATTTCCAGCCTGACCTTGAAGGCCCCTACTAATTGAATGAGTCTGGCCATTTATGATTTGTGTAAATAAAGCGAACAATGCTCTAGAATATGATATCATGTCCTTGGAAAAAAAGAGCTGTGCATTTTATTCCAACACTTGATATCAACCTTTTATGAGATTTCCATTCTCGAACAGAGTGAGTACTGTCCATTACATTGTGGCGCTCTTTATTTATCAGAGGATGTGTTGTGCACAGAAAATATGCAGAAATAATGGTAATGAAGAAAAAAACAGCATTTAAACTATAAAATCTGGATCGGTCTGAACAATCATAAACCACCTGACAGCAGTTGAGAAGCTCAGACTCTATTACTGAGCTAAACAGTCTTAATGGTGGTGCATGCCTTATCAACACAAGCAGGTGTTCTCCTCCAGATTGCCTCTGTTGGGGAAGTTATGGCCCCACCGTCGATCGGAATGGGTAATGAACTAATGAAAATGAATCTATTTTTTTTATTTATATATATTTATATATTACTTCTGATGAGTAGAAAAGTGGCAGATTTTTTCTGAAAGCTAACCATGGTCCTCATTTAATTTCAATGAACATCTGTCTCGATGTTCCACTTCAGTTAACTAGCCAGCAGGCGGAGGAGTCAGTCCCACTGGAGAGAGCACACATCAAGAAATATGTCTCTTCTTTTACTTCCTCAACAGGTATGACAACTTAATGACACTGTATTAACAGTAATCAGTACCTATAATGACGACTGGAGACAGTGTTGACACTGATGATGGCAGGACAGATTTCACATGATGATGGTGATGATGATGATGATGATGAGGTAGACAGAGTGACTTTTAGATTATAAGACACCTCATCGCATATTTTCGAATAGAGATGATGGGGGGTGAGGATAATGGGAGAGGCGTTGATGACAGAGAGGATGGGGTGATGATAATAGGAGAGGTGGTGATGACAGAGAGGATGGGGGTTATGATAATGGGAGAGGTGGTGATGAAAGAGATGATGGGGTTGATGATAATGGGAGAGGAGGTGATGACAGAGAGGATGGGGGTGATGATAATGGGAGAGGCGGTGATGACAGAGATAATAGGGGTGATGATAATAGGAGAGGCAGTGATGATAGAGAGAATGGGGGTGATGATAATAGGAGAAGCG
>JBBMFX010000001.1:39735110-39760319 GCA_037832545.1 Rhabdalestes septentrionalis | reverse complement strand
ATGGGGTGATGATCATGGGAGAGGCGGTGGTGATGGAGAGGATGGGGGTGATGATAATGGGAGAGGCAGTGATGATGGAGAGGATGGGGGTGATGTTGAAGTTGTTGATGATGATGTTGATGATGAGGTTGATGGTGGTGATGATGTTGATGAAAAGTGATGATGATGGTCAATCGTCACTAGTCCCTCTTTGCCCCTTTGAAACTTACCTAAAAAGGAGAGAAAACATTGCCATGAATTTGCTTGTTAAGCGGATGAGGCGCACAGTAAAATATGTAAATTCTGTAAAATATGGTTATATATTAGAGCGAGATTCCTGTGACTAACGCCCCTATAGGCAGTGAATAACTGCAGACACTTCTTCTTTTAGTACACGGCAAAACTTAGATCATTAATGAGGAGATTATATAAAACAAATTAATAAGTAAATGAGGACTTAATATTTTATATATTTTATGATCGAGTGCATTTGGCTATCGCACAGTAATTTCTTATTTAAATGCAAATTAGGAACACTGAGAGTTCATGTTTTGTAAATAACAGTCTCAACATTGCAGAATTTTAATTAGGAAAGCATTTTTCTCCCTGATTGTATTTAAATTTTATTTAAACAAACATAAGGTTATGAAACCAAAAGTCTACACATCTGGTTGAATTATTTGATTGTAGAATATTTTTTTATTCTGTTCAATAGAAAGGCATCAACAACCTCTGAACGATTCGAAATATCGTAGACATATCAAAAGAGGGCCAAGAGCGCAATCTAGCATATTTAATCCAATCTTGCGTCACAATTACACGAGCAGGCACTCTTGTAGGAGAAAATGCTAACTGTGCGAGGAATGGGGTCCTCAGGGGCAGCACAGAGAATCACTGACTTATGCAGTATCCATAAATACATTTACACTATTTATACTGCATTATAAATAGACCTACTCCAACAGTAAATTGTTTTTCAGAATTGAAATCCGCATCTCAGGCGGCACTGGTCAGTGTCAAGCCCAGAAGGCAAAACAATCTCCTGTTTAATGTTCAGAATGGTTTGTCTCGATTAGTGCTGGGCACGTTAAGATGTTATTTCATTAATTAGTTTAATCATGCGTTAATGTATTTTTTTTTTATTGCTCTTACTTTGAAAGTTATTTTTTCTGTGCTCAACCGCTTCACCTTACTATAACAGGGACACTCACTACTGAACATACTGACTGCTTCTGCTGCTCCCTGATAAAAGAAAATGTTTCTGCTGGTACCAGTTCAGAACAAAAAAACAAATGAATGAATAAATAAACAAACACTGATCATGATACGAAAAAAAGAGGAGATTATAATGGTTATAAAGATATAACCCCCCCCCCATGCTCTGGACTCTGAGGGTAACTTGGTTTTCTATAACAAACTAGATAAAAGATGAACGCACTGCTCTGACAAATAGCTTCGTTTTTTTTCTTTCATTTGATTACATTAATGTTTAAGTTGAGATTTACAGAAACATTTTAATTGCAGCTGTGCAACTGTGTTAAAGGAAACGCTGTTAAAAAGCTCCTTATTTGTTTAAAGTGTTTGAAAACCAAATGTTATTGCACTTTTGTTCATATAGCAGTACTTTAAAAATAGAAAGTGCACAATACACTACTTTTGAGTTCATTATCGAATTTTGAATGTAACAATCTGACTGAACATTTGAATCCTGGCCCAGCAGTAATCTCTATATGTTGAAAGGATTTTCTTCATCAAAGGGCAGATTCCAGGGAAAATCTGAAATACTGGAGGAGCTTCCTGGCTGTGGCATTCAGAACACGGAGGAGCAAACACTATCCATCAATAAAATGCCAGCGCCGAATGAAAGTGGACGTGATTTAGTGATACGCCTCCCTGCTCCCCCATAATCGCGGAGTTAATGCAATACAGCACAGCTTTTAAAAAGTGAAGCAGCACTACATAAATCTGAACTGCAGCTTTGACCTCATCCTTGTCTTTCTCCCTGTCTCCCCTCTTCCTCCCACTCCTCTTTTCACACATGTGCCTGTGTGTGCTTATGTTTGTGTGTGTGAATCCCACAGAAGCAGATGATAGTACAAGTTAGTAAATCAAGCCAATCACCTCCCCCTGTCCACCGTGCTTGTGTTTAACATGATCGGAAAGAGATCCAAAACCCTGAGAGCAGTGCCCGTTTTACCCTGAAAATTAGAGGCTCAATTGGTAACAATTTGCAATAAGTCATTCTATATTAAGGGTTTATGAATGGTTTACAATGTGCTTATTAATGAGCAGTGATAAGGAGCTATAAATAAAGGGGAGCTGTTTAATCTGATGAATATGACTGTCTGATGAAGCAGAGAGGTGTAATGCTGACAGATGGAGAACGCAGCGAGATATCTGAGACGTAAGAATCTGGATGAATTTGGAAGCACAATTTGGCGAGCAACATGTCACTGATGCCCTTTTTATTTCGGCTGTAACTGTGTGTAAGTGACTTTAACGTAATTGCCAACTAATTCGTTTAATTAATAACAATTATTAAGCAAATTAACTAAATTCACATTTTAGCCCTTTATGGAAGCTTTTGGATATATATGCTTCCAACTTTGAGGACATAGTTGGGAAAGAACATGTTCTATTCCAGCATGACTGTGTCCCAGTACACAAAGCGAGCTCCATAAAGACATGACTGGAGGAGTTCAGTGTGGAAGAACTTGACTGACCAACACAGAGCCCTGAACTCAACCCCATCCAACACCTCTTGGATAGACTGAAATGGAGATTGTAAGCCAGACCTTCGCATCCAACATCTGTGTCTAACCTCATAAATACAATTAATGGACACATATTCCAAAGAAACTCCACAATCGTGTGGAAAACCTTCCAGGAAAAGGGAAAGCTTATAAAGGAGGACTAACTCCACAATAAAGTCTATGTATTTGAATGTAATATTATTCAAATCCCTTTTGGTGTAATAGTCAACCATCTTAATATGTTTGTCCATACACTGTATATAAAGCTAGACATTTGCAATGATATTAAATTAACTAATTGGGCCTTGAAATATTAGCTATGAAAATTAACTCCATATAAATTCCCCAAAATGATCATAACTCATATAACAATTCCTACATGTAGCAAAATGATGCCTCCTTGCTTGTACACAAATCCTGACTAACCAGACCATGCCATGTTGCTACTAGGACATACTGTGGCAGGTAATACTAATTGAAATAACTGATCAATCGCATGCTGCTGAGATAAGATTACTTTGCCAAAACTGCACATAAAAGACATCATCTATATTTACTTCTATAATTAACTTTATTTTGTTAATGAGTAGCTGCTTCTTCAGTTTCAGCTGGGAACTGGTCTCCTTTTTGCATGTTTTTCATGCCTGAACTAGCTCTTGACAAATTGATTGGCTTTAAATTGTCATTATCAGTGCAAGATAAGACAAATACATAGTGACGAACAAAAGATAGAGCTGAGCAGGACTGGGTATCTGTTGCTGTTCTGCATAGCGGTGCAGTAAAATAGGCTGCTTTCATGGCATCAAAGGCGTAACGCATTAGCTGTGAAAATGTCCAGCATTTCTGCAGAATGGATAATGGCCATGACTCTCTTTTGGCCATTCATAACCAGAGAGTTTCAATTATGGCATTGGAAAATGATTTCTCTTCTAAGCTATTGCACCCTTTGATTGTTGATTTGTCATACTGGAGTGTTTATCTACTATGAGCATGAGAGCGTGAATCAGATAAATACACACACACACACACACACACACACACACACACACACATTCACAGCATTGTATCGGTTACATCCAGATGTTGCATCTCCAAAGAAGAGCAGCAGTGAAAAAGCCGCATAGAAAACCATTAGTGTAAGACACTAAATACAATAATAGCATGTACATTATTTTAGAATGGAAAACATTTGTTTTGCCTTTCTTTACCTTCAGAGCTGAAATACCAAGGAAGAAAACAACCTTTACATTTATTTATTTGCCATTTTACTTCAGAATATTAGAAACCATATTTGTACATGGCTTTGAAGTGTCTGGGACCTTTTATGATAAACGGCATTTAACACAAGCAAGGAAGGGAAACCTGAGTAGAAATAATTTATCAATGTTACGTGTCTCTTTATATCTTAGTGTTCAAAAGGATGATACAGACTTGCCTGATCGCAACAAAATGCACTATTAAAATTAGTGCAGGAACAAGGGTATAGAAGAACCGCTTTCGGTTCCAAGGCAGGAACTCAACAGATAAACCTAGAATTACATAATGTAAATATGATCCACACTCACACTCGCATTTACAAAAAAAAACCAAAAACAACAAAAAAACCCAAAACAAACAAAACAAAAAAATATATGTATAGTTTTGTTTTGTTTTGTTGTAGATCATTTTTACATTATGTAAAGTTTTTACCTTCTTTTATTTATCCCCAAAATTATATACTCAGGCCAAAGAAATGTAGCTTAGATTTTTGACTGGTAAGCATAAACTGAGCAAAAATGCTAGTTGTGGGAGGCAAGTGGTAACAAACCTAGCAGTAGCTTCCTAAATAGATGACCGTAGTAAAACAACAATGTTTACAAGTATTATTTAAGACATGAACATACAATTCTAGTTTATATATTGTATATATTATATATTGTATATATTGTATATATATTGGTGTCCTTACTGCTGATGTGATAGCATGTATTAGCTCAAATAATTTGCTAATAAATCTCTCTAAATAAGTAAAACTAGACTGGACCCTCGAGTGACAAATCATAAAACCTTTGATACTGGACAAAAGAAAAAAAAAACACAGCGCAAGTACATTCTTCAGTACAATAAATGACGGAAAGATGGATGGACAGACAGATGGGAAAAAAACACCCTAAAATAAATATCTGAAGAAGTAAAGAAGAGAACCTTCCGCACTGCCGCACCCTTTAGTATGTATGCCAAGTTTCACTCTGAATTCATGTAATATCAGTGTCTTTAGGTGTGTCAGAGCTCTGCGGGACATCAAGGCTCCAAACTGTCACCATGGGGCCCGAGATCATTACGAATGTCCACATCCCCACAGGGCCAATCTCATCCTCACTACCCCTCTCAGATTTGACCACTATCACCATCCCCCATCTCAAATGACCTGGAGAAGCCCCAGTACAGCGTGCTCAGGGCAATGTTTATGATCATGGGCCGGTGCCACGGGCTTGTCAAGGTCAAAACTATGATTGAACACACCAACGAACAAGAACATGTTTTACAGCTTTGGAGATGAAAGAGAAAGAGAGACTAGGGTGAGAGGCAGAAGAACAGAAAGCAAGGGAAGGAAGGGTCAGAGCCTTGTGTGCATCAGCGCTATAGATGATGCAGTTAGTGTCAGTAGGCCTAGTAGCCGCCCTTACTGGAGCCACATCAAATGGGTGGTTTTCAGTGCTCGTTGGGTAATTCTCTGTGAAATAACCTTCTCCAAGGGCAGTGCCTGAGGCAATCGATACTCTAGGTGTTTGCTGCCAGAGAATGGAGCAGGATATTGGCATTTATTCACATTTCTATAGTGAACAGTGCCCTAGATTAAACAATCCTTTCACACTATCTTTGGGACGGGGAAAAGGGAGGAGGTGCATCAGCAACCAATCTGCCATTGTAGTCGTTCAGAAAGTCCATCATCTTTTACGCTCTTCAGCTGTTGTAAAAGTGCTGCACTGTCCTTGTGCTCTTGAGGAGAAGCAATGCATCTGATCGGAGCGCCCTCAGTTCTGGCGTTATTTGGGTGATTGTTTTTGGCCTGCCTTCCCTTTTCCCCCCATTTTAGGCTTGGAAAGAAAGCGCTGAAATGTGTTATACTGCCGGGCAGTATAATTGAAACCGTAAACTACAAATATCCCTGGACGACTGGATGGCAGCCTCTCTGAATGACTGAGTGACAGTTAAACGTGCCCGACATACAGGCCAGAAATCACTGCACCATTTACTGGAGTATGACTGCTCAAGCATCCGCACCAATTTGTTGCAGATGTAATCTAGAGAGAGTCCGAAGGCAACTGCAACGCACTGGTCTGATGCCTCCACTCTAAAAGCAATTTATCATGGGTTAAAGACACAATAGTGGAGGTCCTCCTCATCCTTTTCTAAATGCACAGATAGGGATGCATAATTTCCATAGGGACCACAGTGCCAAGAGGATAAAAATAAAAACTTATACAAATGATGTAGCAGGTTTAATCAATCTGAGAATTGACTTGAACAAATAGTGTAGGGATGAAGAATGTTCCCTCAGTGCCACATCCTATAAGTTACTAGCATGTGATGTGGGAGAGAGTGTGTGTTTCATGAATACATCCCTCCAGGGAGAACTGGTGTTATCCAGTAGTGGCTTCACTATTCTGGCACCTAAGGTGCAGAGGAGGCTGCAGTAGAGGCAGTTCCTCCCTCCCACGTTCTTGCTCTTCTTCTTTGTCTGCTCAAAAATCTCTCATCTCCTTCAGTTTCTTCTCTTTGGGGATTGTGTTTTCCATCTGAGCCCGGTCTGCATTACTCTGGGCTCTTGATATGTCTTCATCTCTATTTCTAAACTCCTGTTGTCTGACTCTCTTCAGTTCCAGTCTTCCTTGAGAGGTTTCATAACTGTTTGCCCTTCACGTGTTTCCTCATACACATTTCAGATTTCAACATCTAAATCCTTTTTGTACATTTCTGTAGCCACACAGTAAGTAACTGAGATGCTCCAGATATCTCAGGTTAACTCATTTCTGGTATGTTAGGTTATGTTTTGTCCTAAGTACTGTCAGATTCCGACAGCAGAGCTTAAGTAGATTTCAAAGCTACTTCAGTGCCACAGTCAGAACTTCATAACATCCTTGATCATCACTGTTTGGTGAGGTCCATGCTAACCAAGTATGTGTGGTTTAAAACAAATGCTAATTGCAGAATTGAGAGCAGATGAAGCCTTATTTTGTATTTCAGAGTGGAGTTTATTATCATTTTAATATATTTTGGAGTTTAATATCAGTTAAATTCTTTTGAAGAGACATTGAGGCTACCCAAACAGGTCATTTACTGAAGTAAATTTGATTCCCTAAAATTTACATTACATACTTTTCTTTTTTCTCAAATGGTTCAAGTAAACTGACAGTATTTACATGCCCATGCATCATACATATGTTTGTTCTGTCCATTCAGATAACAGTGGCATGCCAAATGAGAGACACTCCAAGACAATGAGAAATTCAGGCATGGTTTCAAACCCAGAGCAGTTTAGTTCAATCATGTGTAAGGTTTAGGAAGGTCTGACAAAATGGTAATATCCTCTGAAATGTGATAAGATTTACAAAACGCTGCAGACAGTGTAAGCTTTTTGTATGTTTCCTATATTGCCTTTGTTCTTAGAGATTTTTACAGTGCATGATTTACCAGCAATTGGCAATGCAGACCTGAAGCCTTGATTTTTATAAATGATTTATAAGAGCACATTCACTGCTATTCGCAGTTTGTCCACATTCTTCAAAATGTAGCCTCATGTAGCCTCAGTGGGTTTTACATGCTGCTTGAATTAATCATGGTTCTGTTTTGCCACTTGATTTGGCAGAAGCACATCCTAGCCTTCATTTATCAAGGTTGGTTATATTGTGTAACTGGAGAGTCCTAGCTAGGGTACGGTGGTGGACAGAACCAGATTTTGGAAGAAATTACAAGAATAAAAAAGATACAATGCAATATGCAGTTATTTAGTGAAACATATTGTAACACTGTGTTCATATAAAAACTACCCAGGCCTAAATGACACCACCAATAAAAACCCAGCAGTTTTGGATTGTGTAGTTTTGATTCAGCCTAAGCAAAAGCTGCATTTCAAATTAAGAATGACAAGCACACAGTATCACAGCCAAAAGAAGTACCTTGACATTACTGGCTGTCTGGTCACTGTTAAATGTATTCCCTGCATGGCTCTATATATATACCTATTCACAGCTGTTTAATAATGGCATATTGACTACACTTTTTCTGACCTCTTGTGGCACTAAAAAGCTGCTTACATCCTTTTTTGCATGCCGCACCTTCTCTGTGGGGTCTATATTCTATAAATCTATCATCTCTCCTCTTCTTCTTTACTTATTTGTTCTCTTGATCCTCTCTGCAGTTCTGTCTGTTGAGGACAGGGCAACAGGGATCGGCTCATTTGTAATTTCTCAGAAGTGAGAGAGAAAATGCCCCTAAAGAGCCACCACTCCGGTGATTAAGGTGATATTGACGGTTGAATTATTTCTAGATCGCCCCGTATGAGATGGCCTCTGGATTTAGGTTTCATAGATGGATGCAATTCATCCCTCCCTCTCCCTTGTTTGGCTGAAATTTGTCTTTTTTTCTGCTTCGCTCTACATTGCTTATGGAATTGTCCTCAGAATTCCCAAGGACAACTGATTTGTCATCTATCACATTTTATTCACAGGATTGGAAGAGTGATTGTGCAGAAAGTGACAAATGCCATCCCTGGCCGGATGGCAGCAGGCGTCGCTTCCACCCAGGATGCCCTGTCCTGTTGATTATGGGGATCAAAGTTAACAGGCTCCGCACAATGATAATTAAAAACCAGGACACAGGACTGCTGTGAGCCTGCTGTCAGAGTCAAAGCTGGAGAGTGTCAGCTTGCATCAGTCAATGCCTGTCAGAGGGCTGACGCAAATACCAGGAATCTCAACACGCTGTGCCTTACCTGACAGCTGCCAAGACAAAGCTGCAGCCCCTGAGGACCAAGGCTCTCCATTGAGGAACGCTCCCTTGTGGCCAGCTGTCCACACGCTGAGGCAAGATGCCCCACAATGCTAAGTAAGGGTGATTGTTGGGCTTGTTTGCACACATATTCAAGCAAAGAACAGTCAACAAATAAATGAGGGAGGTCAGAACCGGCAGTGCCAGATTCTCTATCCCCAATGCCAGTGACAATATTTTGTGGGGCGTCTCTCCATATGGCCCTTCATGAGGAGCACACATCGCCTTGAAGGCACAGAGCATGTGGATGGAGCTCGTTCAGTCTAACTGAAGATTTTGGCTGCTGAAATTTAAACAGCATACATCGAGGCCTAAGGGGAGACGAATCTAATGGAAGCAGTTGAAGACTACACTTCAACAGACACTACCAATTCGGTTAATGTGCTCTGATGATTCTGAGGATAGATGGAAAATGTGTGATAATATGGAAACTGGAAATTCAATGTAATCACATTCGGGCGTTGTGCGAGGTTCTGCCATAAATGAAAATTGAATTAAATTTAACATTAAAAGTGAGAATTTCTGCACACATATCAGCACTCCCCTCCCCCTGTGTTATTAATTGCAATGTTTTCATCCTTCTGTTCCTATGACAGATAAGTGGACCACTGCAGAGATTCTTCCAAAATATGTGAGACACTACACGGCACAGGTGAAGTCCACATAGCTAATAGAAATAATTGCTAATAAATGATATTACTGATTATTTCTATAAGCTATGTGGACGTGTAGTGCCTCGCACACATTGCCCCTGCTCAGCAGACCTTGTAAAGTGTAAATTCAGATCTGAAAGACACAAATAAAGCTAAAGAAATGCACAGAAAACGACAATCAATGCTTCAGTGTTCCCTCCTCAACTCTCCTACGCTTCGCAGAGCCCTGGGGAAATCCAGAGACAGAGAAGTAAGTATAAAAAAACGACTAAAGAAAAGAGATGGCACTGAGAATGAAAGGATAAGGGCCATGTAAGTCTCAGAGCAAGGACAAATGAAGGAGAACAAAGAAGTCAACTAGCCTTGGGAGCATTTTCACACTGAACTATTGCCTTTTTCTTCTTTACAACCAAGTATGGAGGACAAATTCACAGACAGTTTTCCCAATGACTACAATTCCTAAGACTCTAAAGGGAATTAGGGCTGCATTCTTCAAAAATAAAGGCTCTTAGGTTCTAATAGGTACATGACTCTAAAAGATGGTACTTTAAATAAAGGTTGATTGAACTGTTACATGATGTGTTGTGAAAAATTACATGATGTGCTGTGTAATGAATCCAAGATTTAGATGTAGCAGAACACGTGCTTATATATATATTTTAGGATTTGTTTCTGTAAATCACTTATTTAGAAGCTGACGGTTATTGATATATGACAGTTTGAGGAGAAGCAATACAGCACAAGTGCAAAACTGAACCGATCACAAACAAAAACCTTCCAAGTGTGAAGGCACAGCTGGAAAGCCCTTTTCTGCTGAAGGGTCTAAGAGCAAGCGCATCATCTCTTTACAAAAAAAAAAAGTCTCCTACACTTTTGCATCACATACTAAAGCGGCGAGGTGGAGAGCTTTCCAGAGCCCCTGATCTTCTTGCCTGAAGTGTTTGAAAAGTCTCAACAAACTGCTTGAACAAAAGTTGAAGAGGAGCCACAATTCTTGTGGCCCTAATGGGATTCGTACACAGTCGAAAAGAAATCTGCACCATTCACCGTGACAATCAGCCTTCAGAGAAAAAGTCTCTAACGGATTCAGTTTTGCAGGGTATGATGACTGCCAACTTCTCTATGATGGAAAACTGTGAAGAGCGCTGAGTAATGGCACACACTGGCACAGCAGGTACCTTGTGTTTCCCTGGATTGTCCTTTTAGGTGGAACTAATATTATCACTAAATTGCTTCATAAGCGCACATAATGATATTAAATTTCCATGGTCAAACTCCTAAATGGGCTCATAAATGATAAATGGCCAAAGTGAATTCCGTGTGTTTGAATCAAATAAATAACACTTAAGGGCCGCCTGCATGTGTTGTCAAGCAGATCACAACAACAACAACAAGCTCAATAACACTGATAAAAAAAAACAATACAGCAGCTGTCAATGGAACTCATGACTAAACCAGACAGAGATCAGTAAAGCTTTCTATTGCTAAGGCCTTCTGTTTCTGTTTATTTTTGTAGTGGATGCATGAAGGGCTCAGTGCAACACATAGTATGTTTATATATTATTCTCAAGCTGACTACCATGCAAAAACTTTCATTTAAGCTCTTTTATTGGCATTTCTGCCAGACACACACATTACAGAGTGAAACGAGAAAACGTGTCTCCAGGACTATGGTGCAACACAAATGGAACAGAACTGAACTGAAAGTGCACACAGGACAAAAGAGCTAGAAAAAGAACACAAGAGCAACAATACCACTAGATGAGACAAAACAAGACAACATTGAGTGCAACTGATAACAGCTACAGTGAGGATAAATGCAGTATTTTGACAGGTACTGTATTCTAGCAGCAGAGAGTTGTGTACAAAGATGCAGAACAGAAGTTACATGTGCAAAAACTGCAGAACAGCAATAAAATGATGGCAGCAACAATTGCACAATCATATAAACTTGCGAAATAAGATCAAATGCCTCTGCTGCAATAACCAACTGGGCTTACTTGTAGATAATAACTTCACACCACCGGACTGCAACTGTTTGCTCTCTTTTCCAATTAACTCCATACACTGACTCAGAGAGAACAATGAAAGGGGGACCACCGAGACAGGACCCATTCTCAAATTGACGTGACCTTTAAAACATATGTTTGACAAAACAATAAGTCTTCTGTTTCTGTTACTGCAGATCTTTCATATGTAAGCCAACTATCATCGCTTGCTAGTTTAGCTGCTCTGCAGCTTTGCGCAGCTGATTATAATTTTCTTTCATCTAAAGGGATCGCTGCATTTAGATATCCGTCAGTGTTTAGTCTCTGCGTAAAACTCGTTAATCAAGGGGCAACATTCAGGCGAAACTGAACACAAACTCATTCATTTGAATTCAGAGAAGTCAATCAAATATTTAATGATGAGCGGGTTGAGCTGTGTTCATTTCTGTGCTCTCTGACATGGGCCACTGATAACGTGAATGTAAGGGGAAAGTGATAGAGGCTTGAAATTGGTAGCAAAGAGGACGAAAGAGAAAAAAAAAGAAAAACGAAGAGGAAAAAGGGCCAGTTACTCTCCGCAATAGTGCTGACTGAGACACTGCAGTGCCATACATTAAAATCCAACAGAATTAAAGAAATTAATCAGAGCTTATTTGTTCTACTATGAATCCCATGACATGATTTACTGCAGGCATGCCCTGGAAAGAGCGGGGAAGTTTGTTCTTGTTCACTACAAAGTTAGTCTCCTGGCATATCCCGAGTTGCCATTATTCTTTAAAAATAATACTTTTTTTTATGGCGTTTGTTATCTGTCCAGTTTAATTCCATTTTTTACTGCAAAGAATACTTTGTGTAGTCAAATGCCACTGTTCATTTGTTTTATCTTTTTTCAGAATTTGTTCCCCGCCTTCCTATCTCAGTTGTTTTCAGTCTAGTTACACGTAAATGGTCACAAGTTCAGGTTTTATAACCCTCCCATACCTCCCCCACAACCCCCAACCACCACCAGCACCCCCACAGGTGCAGCATCCTTTCGCATCCAACACCCTCCCTCACAGGTGACAAACCAATCTTCCCCACCAACTCCTCTCAGATCAGCTCGAGGTGGGCCACAGCCTTAATTTCCCACCCTGCTGTTGTGCCGCCAAGCCAACATATGGGTGGGCGAGCGAGGGACAGACAACAAAGCTCCCTCAGAGCCATGCATGCGGGCAATGATTCATCAGTTCCTTTATTTTGTATTCATGGGAGCTACCTGCAGACCTAAGCCAATCATTTCGTGAGGAAGATTACAGGCATCTGCAATTACATGGGACATATAGTATACGGGCACAATCTCGCAGCAACCTGCCAATTAGGTGTCAGTGGAGAGTTGGGATTTGTACCCGTACATTTACCTCTCCAAGGAGGTGAAATTGCAGTAATAATTCCAACAATTATGGTAATGAAAATAATGGCGCCCCAGGGTAGAGCATAATGATTTTCTTGGCTACCTGGTGGCCAAGGAGGAACATTAAAAATTCAGGTGGTCGACCCAAGCCTCACCAAAACACTGCAGGACAGGATTGGGGGGATGATCTCCACATAAACACTGTAGAAGTCACAGCAAAGTTCATCTTCACAGAATGTATTACAAGCAGTTGTCTTCAATCAAGCCAATGTTGACGAAAAGCCAGTCAGTAACACGGAATATGAACAGTGTCCATTGCTGACTACACTCCATCCAGCTGGAGCCTCCGTCTTATTGGCCCGTGCTGCCAGAAGAACAGATGCACTGCAGAACAAAACAAGTAAACATGAATCCCGTCAGGGGAAAAACAGGTAAATACCAACACCTCATCCACTCCTCTGGCGAGAGCATGAGCTCCTGCTGCTCTACTTGTTTGTTCCAAGGGCATGGGCCCAAATTAAAAAGCACCTCCCCTTCTAGCCCTTTGGAAGTGGACTGGGGCTCCCAACCAGACAGGGTCACTAGTGGTTGTAATTGCTGCCGGTTCTTGGTGAATGTCAAGCCAGGGAACAGGTGCTCAATGTTTAGAGGTGTTTTGAGATTTGTAGGCAGAAGAAGGAGATTCCCTGGGCAGTAATGGCCTGCTGTTGTGTCCAGCAACCCGGTGGGAAGAGTGATGATGCGCTAAAGATTTCCTGGCAAGGTGATCGACCTGGCACTCTCCATATTTGTCAACAGAGCAAGAGAGAGAGAGAGAGAGAGAGACAGAGAGACAGAGAGAGAGAGAGAGGCACCATCTTGGGTGTAACTGCTGTCCTCAAGCAGATACTGGTTTGCCTTGTGCTCATGAAGGAAATCTGTATCCACTGGCTATTTGTGTTGGCTAGGGGCCTGTACCTGCGAGAGAGATTATGTTTGGAAATAGCCGTTTATAAAGTCAACATCCCTGGCGAAGTAGGTTAATTGGCCTGTTGAAAAACTCACTGGGGAAACAGACACATGGGATTGGGCCCTTTGCACGTCTGGCCTTTATCCATTTCCTCACAATCTACATATAACTCCAAAAGCAGCATCATCATCATCACCCAACCTCCTTTGAATGAGTAGAAAGAGTGAAAAGTAAATAAAACAGACAATTTCCACCACAGTGCTTCAGTATCCATCAGTAAGATGACTGCAACCTTCATCACAGCTGACTCATACTTGGCTTCTCATATTAGTGCAAAAAGGCTTACTCCATCCGTTACTTCATGGCATACTCAGAAGCGAAAACACACAGAACCCGTTTCTGTTTTCATCAGTTTTTGACTATTGCTATTGGCAAAACCTATTTCACTGGTTTCCCAATTAATGTTCCTGGGAGAACATGAGCTTTCAGTCCTGAAGTCATAGTTTTCCTGATGGTTGTTTATGGCCAGCCTTGTTTCCCTTTCCCAGGTGAAGTCCATCTCAGGGCTACTTTAGGACTGAGGTCCTGGACCATTTATAAAGACATGCCTGAGCCATAGAAGCTGTGTTACATATTCAGCACCACACTCTGACCATTTGTCCTTTAGCACAGGTCTTCCCTGGATATTTTATTTGGCAAAAAGATGTGACATATCTTCCCAAGGCATCAGATGTGGAATGCATTGATCTTCTCCACGTCACTCCTTTACCACTCACAATGTATTCTGAACAGAACAGCAAAACGCCTTCAGCTAGACTCTACACCAGCTCACAATATAATCAAACATAGACAAAAATTGCAATTGAAAGTTTCAGCAACGAAATATCAGCCCATATTACACTCATATGCTAAAACCAGCACTGGCTACCAGTGCCCTCACACATTCAACACTGCTACTACCTCTTATAACCTTCGAGGCCTTCAGAGTTTTCTAGGAACAGAACAGTCTTATATTTCAAATATTAAAATAAAATAAAAAACCTTTGGGATTCAAACAGCTGTTAGAAATGCAAAACTGTTAACTCCATGCTGAGACGTGTTCCTAATATGCTACTAAAAGTCCAAAATTGGTACCAGCAGTCATTATTATTATATAATATATTATAGTTTGTTTTTTGGCCAGAACTGAAGGTCTAGCTCTGACAGTCATGGGTTAGCATTAATATTACTGACCTCTTCCAGGTCTAACACTTTACATGCTGCTAGCCATGTTGTGGATCTGTTTCATTCTGTTCTGTGGTTTGTGTGGTGTTTAGTGTTATATATCCTGAACATTTGAACTCTCAAAGCCTTTGTGATCTCTACTGAATCGCAGCTTAAAAAGCACATCTCAAAACACACTGCTTTTGCTGAGTTGTCTTCTTTACTGTATGGTTGCTGTCTCCTTCTGTGCAGCTGCTTGTGTTTACAATGTTGCTCGCATGGGTTTTGACATGTTATTTGTCCCTTATTCTGTCATTCTGCAGCACTGGATTCTGATGTTTTGTATCTGCAGACTTTAAAGCTGGCTCGAGTTTGAGAAAAGTCTCTATATACTGTACATAAAGCATCTCCTTCAGGTATTATTAGTCATTAGTAATTGTATTTGTTATTATTATACTAATAGTAGTATTAGTAGTAGTGTTAGTAGTAGTGTTTCTTAAAGCCAAGACTACAATATCATTGCACATTACTGTTTAATGTCCCTCTTAGTTTAAAAAACCTGCTTCAACCCTTCAGTTAATTATCAAGACCTTAATGAGCTGAATCAGGTGTGTGAAGCAGAGAAAATCGCTCAGCTGTGCAGGGCAGGGGAATTCCAATACTGACATTAGGAAACACTGGTGTATGATAAAGACTTTTCTGCTCTGGCTAAACCCCATCAGCAGACAACATCTAAATGTGCCAAGCCTTCAAAGTGGGCATTCGTGCCTGGCTGCACCTTATCAAGAGCACGTCACCATCATGTTGCTCTCTGCAAAATTCATATTCGGAAGGCCTTTTTTTAAGCTCCAAATTTTCAGTTGTGATCTCAGCAAAATGTTTGTTTGTATTTCGGCCCCAAGTGCACACCATATTTTCTGGCAAGGCTAAGTTGTAAGTGTGAATTTGTCCGTTGCTACCTGTGGGGCCTCTACACACTGCTGGTTGCACGAAAGCAACCGAGAGAGACTCCAAAACACTGAGTATTTATCTTTCTGGAAAGCGCTATCATTTTAAGAACCCTGTATTCATGAAAGTGCTCCACACAAGTGACGAATCCTCTAGTTCCAGGCACAGGTGTTTAGAACAAGGCTCCTGGATCTTTGTCCAACATGGTCTGTCTGGTGATTCTTCTGCTCTCTCCAATCATCTAAGATTTGGTAAGTTTGAGATGGTCTGCATTGCAGCTCTCCAAGACTATAACTTAAGAAGCCTGGTTCAGAAACTTTGATCAGATACAAACAAATATTAGAAAGAAATTATTTCCAGGAAGACTTAAAAAAAAAGGAAAAACAAATCTCAGAGGTGATCTAGAGGTGTTTATGTGTTGAGTAAATAACTGCTGAACAATGTTGAATATATACATTGGCTTATTTATTTATTGGGAAATATACAGTTTGATGTAAAACTGATTTAGGACAGCAAAAGGTCCAAGTATGGCTTCATACTGGAAATTCTACGAAAATCAAAACGAGGAGCTGATGAATCTTTCATCTGCATTTAGTTAACCATGAAAAGTGAAGAGCGAGCAATAAATAGTATCCTGTTTTTCATTTAGTATCATCTGACCATGGCAGTGTTTTTTCAGGAATGATCAGTGTTCTGCACTCACCACATGTTCTGAATATGTTCTGCAGCTAGTTAGCACACGGCTGGCTAATCCCAGCTTCATTTCTACTTTGATGTCTTTCTGTCTGCCGTTCTTTCTCACTGGTCTCTCAGAAGGTGTGAGCCACACATTTCAGATCCATGGCTCACTTCTATCTGATCTTTGTTCTTGCTCTAATCCATCTGCTGGGTTGTGTGAATTGGACTGAAGTGCACCGTGGAACCGCAATGGCAGGTTGATGCAAGATACAGCCCAGTGTGTATTTGTCTAATATGATTTTAGGAGAGGCCTGGGGTGCGCAATCTAGCTGTGAGGCCACACTGTTACACAAACAGAATAATCAAAACAGTGTGTTCAGATAGCCCCTTGGAGATTTGTCAGTAAAGAGATGCTCAGCAGTGAGGGCGAAGCAGGTTAATTGCAAACCAAATGACTGCACACACTTGTCTGTACTTGATGCAGTTCAAACGGCCATTTACCGTCACATCAACTGCTTCAGATGAGCAGTAGTAGATATTAGTATTATTCCTACACCATAAAAAACATGTTGAAGTCTACACTGTGTTAAAGTTCAAAGTTTGTAACACCATACACCATAGCTGCCTAACCAAATGTATCTTAACTTGTGTGTGTGTGTGTGTGTGTGTGTGTGTGTGTGTGTGTGTGTGTGTGTATGAAAGAGGCGTCCTTTTGTAGTGACCCGCCAGTTAAAGCAAACACTGGACAGCTCAACAGCCTCTTTTAATTTAATTTACAGTAAAAAAAAATATAGAGAGGGCTGTAGGAAGAACAAAACGAAAAACAAGAGAAACACTCGAGATGCTCCACGGGGGAAATTTTGGTCTGCAGCTTCTTTAGGTGCATTAAACTTTGGCAGCCAATCAGCAGCAAAGAGAAATAAATAATTTTCTACAGGTAAATGTAAAGGTAAACCTGTATTTGTCCTGTACAATTTACACTTAACTGCTGTCTCCCACGATGAATTCATGTAAGCATGTTTTCTTTACTATGCACTGCTGTTTTCTTTGATATAAGCAGGATAAAAAAATCTATTATTTTCTGTTAATAACAGGGACATGCACAGGAATTTTAAGGGGCCATTGCTCTGACCTGAAAAAAGAGCACCCCTTCCCCTGAAAAATGACACAGACTGTATGGAGAACAGTAAAAGATAAAGATAAAGATGTCTTTATAAATTATTAATTTACCTTGCTCCACATTTCCTCAAAGCTTAAAGGAGAATCCTCCTATTGGCCATTTTAATAAAAATCTTTCCATTTCCCTTTCTATAGCCAGCAAGCGGATGTTTTGAGTGTTCTCCCTGTGACTGCAGAGCTCCGGGTTCCTCACATCCCCAAAAACATGCATGCATTGGGGATGGGTCAATTGAACATGCTAAATTGCCCCTAAGTGTGAGTCCATGGTGTACCCTGCCATCGCCCATTGCAGCTGGGATCGACACCACCACCAAAAACAGCCATTAAACAGAGGCTGGCTAAGGGCAATTACTGCAAAAAATTCCTCACTGGCAAAAATCCTCTCTGTGTCAGAGATTTATCTACAGTTAAAACTACCCTAGCAGATTAACATGTCATGAATTTAAAGAGCTTTAACCTGATAAACGTACTTTATATTTTTACTTTATAATTGGAATATTTCTACAGGGGGTTGATACCTGCACTGTTTAAAATTGGGCAGAGTGTTTTAAAACTTTAAATTAATTATTTAGTTATTCGTTTTATGGCTTCATATATCATTTTTTTAGTTACTGCTTCTACTGGTGATTACTACATAACTACATAACCTGTAAGATATGGAGTTACATTACTATATTAACTATTACTATAACTTCATGCCAACCTTAAGTTATAGAAAATGCAATGTATGGGTGTAATATTTAGCCTAGAATGATCTAATCACTACAGCAAACTAATGAAGAAGAATGAGGAGACACAGAAGACCAGGATAAGTAGTGAATAATGTTAAATAGGCATTCAGAAATAGCTGAAACACCTGGATAAGGATCCTTGGCAAACAATAGTTTGGAATAGGGCAGACTCACCTTTTGGGAGACCACATTTGCATCCTAGCTGACAAGGCAGTGCTATTAAAGCTCGGGTAATAAACCTGAATAATTCAGTTCATGTCACTGCATGATTTTATCATAAAATATGCTGTTAAACAAGACCAAACATCACACGGAAATACATCAAAATAACCAAATACCAGATGATCAGTTTAATCCGCTGTTGCGGAAAGCCTTCGGTACTTTCAGGGCACATCTGTGTACCATTTGGGTTCTTCCCAACGGACTCTGAGCCGCGAGCAGAAAAGCAACCGGATCACACTACAGTCTGCGCTGTGACCATTTTACAAACATTTTCACGGGAGTAGAGACATTGACGGATATCGTACTGGCATATTTATAATAAAAAATAGATACAATACAAAAGGGGATTTGCCAAATAGTTTCGGTGTTTACTTGGGGAGTGCCAGCAGTCTCAGCGTCACTCGAACATTTGAAATAAAACGTATCACCAATTCCTTTAGTGTCACGACAGCTGTGATAAATCTATGCCCTCCTCCTCTGCTCATCTTCACTATCGCGCTCCCCATGCGCCGCCACAGAGGGGCCTTCTGCACACTTTCCGATATCCACTGGAGATTTTTGTCAGGAGAGATTTAGTCTCTGTTACTCGGGACTGGAATCGGCTCTCGTCCATCCGTCACCCTACACCCTTATCGGGGCCCGTTCAGTGTTCAGCAGGACCTTTCCACAGCACAGATAATTCGGAGGGAAGGCGGTCATCACTTTCCTCCGCTATGACTACGACTGGAACCGATAGATTTTGACACTGTGAAGGACACCAAGCGGCTCTCTCTAGTTCTTTCGGGCCTGGTTATCTGTTTTGCGATTTAGAGAGGCTCGCTGTTACAAATCATACAATGACAAAGCCTCTCCAAGGGCAAACGAATGCAGCTCATCTGAGTTCACAGGCAAGCAGCCTAAGTGACAGAGTGAAAGAGATGCATCTTTATCCGGCGGTGATAAATACAGCAACTCATGACCAGGAACTCCTCAGATGCCCTCACACACTCCCGCGCAGCCATTTAGTTTGCGGTAGCTAGTGGGCAGGATAAATCACAATGACCCTTGACTAATCAGAATGCTGAGAGTTATTGGGTGTGCTGCTTTAAAACTCGAGAAGCTGAGGAATGAAACACTCAGGATGGCCAAGGCTGATTCTCTGGCTCGGAAAAAAAGACACCGCAGCGTAAAATATCTCTCCTCATTAACAAGACATTTGGATTAAGCTAGTCATAAATTCATTAATTCTTTCAGGATGAGTAGGATATCAGAAATACTACATGAGTTTAATACTCTCTAATTGTGCATTGCTCTATTAAGAGAATTGTCTTGTTTCTGAAAGAAGCATTTATTTAACCCTTATGACTTCAGCTTTACTTTGCTTTATTATTCAAATATAATTATATTATTACATATGCGAGTACTGACTAAAGTACAGTTCTGCCACGGCCCCTGGGAACCCTTACTAATGAGCCAGCTGTCATAATAAGAGTCCACATTGTTTAAGTAATGGCAGCCTCTAGCGGCTGCAGACAGTGGACATCACAATTACGTTTTACTTAACCTCTGTTTTAACAGCTTTGAACTATAAGTCACTTATCTATAGCATTGATTACCCAGCATTTGTGCATCTCACACAATGCATTTCAATTTATATTGTTCTTGCCTCTGTGTGTATTGATTTCCTCCAGGATCAATAAAGATTACTGATTTTGATACTGATTCTTTAGTCCAATGGTTCTCAACCTTTTTAAGGCCCACCTACCTATCACAGCATGTTGCCAAGGCCCACTTGGGCTCATTAGATGATATTAAATAACCAATTGCGGGCCAATGGCCTGTTTTGATTTTAGACTCGCGGCCCAATCAAAAGCCTTCGAGGCCCATCCGTGCTCCCTGGCCCAGTGGTTGAGAAACCCGACTTTAGTCTACATTTTTTACTTTTTTCCCCCTCATGCAAAGACTTCCGCAACTGAAACTAGACAGTGTTATTGGACATGTTGAGTGCTCATTTACGGTTCTTTAGTAAGAGATGGGCAGTCTGGCAGATGTTGAAGAGAAGGAAAACTTCTTCAGAGAACAAAAATTCTTTAGAATTATTATCCAATGTCCAACTAAATGTAGCCACAACCAGTGAGGCTTCAAAATGGGGATGGTAGTGCTTAGCATATGCTAATCGAGACATTTAAATCCAGTGACCATATCCTTTGGAACTGGACATCTCAATGTGCTTGGAGGAGAATACTAACTACTAGCTCTGAATATCACCTAACAGACTATTGACCAGCATTGCCTGAGGAGAGCTGTTGGAACATTCTACTCACTCACAGAGAGTAGGGCCAATTACTTGACTTGTGGCATCTCCAGGGATCGATATCATGATCCCCTGACGATAAGGTCAACACTCAGATGGGACTAACCCCTTAAAGTGACCAAATCAGTGCAATCCTTTAAAGGTTAAGTATCAATTGTGACAAGCTGGCTCTTTCTCACAGTTTTAGAGTCTTAATCCTGCACCAGATCACTGAACACGCATGTGCAGGTTCAGTTAAAATTTCATGCTAGATCAGAAGTTAATGTAGGCTGTGCGAGTAGTCCACGGCTATCCCTTTGGTACCTCTGAATAATTCATGATAACTTACAGGGCACAATGCTCAGCTCACAGCTGGCATTTACATTAGCACCCTACAGGGAAGCCACAGGTGGTGTTGGGTCAGTGGCGAGAGGAGATATGAACCAGTGGAAAGCGGAACATGTGAAAAAAACGAAGGAGGCAATGACTGAAACAAAACAGCGAGCAGAAGCGGTGTGAATGAAGAGAGAGGGAGGAGGGGGGGATCTCCCTGTACAGTGATTAAAACTACGCCGCAGGTCAGCAATCCCCGAGAGAGATGGAGAGATGGATGGGGCAAAATGCAAGGTAATCCCACATGCCAGGAGTGTGCTTACTCTGCCCACCCAGTATTTAACAGGCCCTCCTTCAGCTCCCTCCAGGCTAAAGCCATTTTCATCTCATTCCATTCAGGTGTGGGATGTCCATCAATCCATCTCTTGCACACTAATAAGCAGCTTGTCATAGGCCATTCCCTTGTACCTTTAATTATTTTCTGATATCAGTCTCTGGATCCCCACAGAGGACACAAGCTGAGAATCAGTTAACGCATAGCGACTGCAATCTCGATTATTTGTTCTTTTGCTCAGTAGGAAAAAAAAATAAAAATACAAATGTGTTTCCGTAAAACCTTTTTTCATTAAAAATGAGCCTTTTTATCATTTAGATCAAAGTTGTAGGGAAGGTGCTCTGGCACAGCATGAAAGAATAATTGTCCTCATTCAACAATAAGAAAAGTCTGTCAGATTCAGGACCAATTATTTTGCACAAACATGTCAACACCCAAATGTGCCTAAGTTTGGTCCTGAGTGTGTACAGATGCTGTTCATACCTATGAACAAACCCCAAATAAGAAAACACTCTCTTTTTTGTGTTTGGTTTTTTAAATAAATTTCTCAAGAGTGGTTGGTAAATGAAGTCCAATAGCTCTGTAAAATATTAAATAATAGTAGTCACTATACTACACAATTATATACTCACTGTTTCTGTGAGTTTCATATCGACACTGGCACCAAGTAGAAAGGATGTAAAGAAAGAGTCCAAAGTAAATGAATGTTTTAATATTTACTAAAATGTATATTCACATCCACAACTGTGTGTAAGAGAGATAAATTAACTAATGTGGCAGAGAGTCTTATACAACAAGGCTACAACAAAAATAAAAGGACACAACTGCTTGAAATTGTTTGTTTGACTGCAGAACAAACAGGCCTCTTAATGAACTGAGGCAGATTTCTTTTAATGAAATCTGCCAGTCCAAGCTGCATAATGTATGCCATCTTGTCCTTTATACACATAGCTTTGGTAATACTGGAACCAGGAAGCATGATATCTCTGATATAAGCAGTTCCGCTCTAAACTCCATTACAGCTATTCTATCCAGCAGCGTCCAGAGCCAGCGTGCAAAGCCCACGTGATCACAACACTGCTTGCTAGCGAAGTAGCAAAGAAAAAGAGCGATGTCGGGATTGTCGGCTGTGTGGCAGTATTTTTGCATGGAGCCACCGAAAAAGACAGTGTGGCTCAGTGCAACACTTGTCATGCACAAGTTTCCTGTGGTGGAACAGAACCGGGAAAGTTTAATACGTCCCACCTCATCGTGCATTTGAAGCATCACCACAAAACTCTGCTTGAGGACTTTCGTAAGAGAAACAATCCTCTGGCAACTTCAAACAACCATCGTGGCCTGAAACCCTTGCAAAGCGTGACAAATTCCCAAGAGATAGCAAAAAGGCATTAACCTTAACAGAAAATATATGCCAGTTTATTGTGCTCGATGACCAGCCACTGTCGGGTTTAAATGCTTAATTGAATCTTTGAAATGAAGATCTACCTCTGCGAGGCTCTTAATGAACGTAAGAATACTGGAACCAGGAAGCATGGGATGGAACAGTTTGCCTGTGTTTTCTATGCTATTTTATGACTGGTGTTTTGTTATGTGTATAAAATCCAGAATACCTCTGCTTTTAAATCTTGTTGTTGATCCAAACACTGTCCGGAGGTCGCTTGACGTTATTGGAGTTGCAGCAGAGTTTGTGCAATGTATGTCACTTTGGATTGTAGAATAGGTCACACTGGCGGGAGAACTTTATAATACCGGGCAAGGGCCTACATTTCCAAGAGACTTCTAGCTTTTGTGACTACAGTGCCTTTACACCAAGCATGCACAACTTCAGCTTCTTCTTGTACAATGTCCAGTGGGCTCCATTTTTTCTCCATTTTCGAGCCAAGACTTGCTAAACTTGCACTTACCCATACAGACTAATGTTAAGTCAAAATAAAGAGACATAGAAAACTATGCAAAATGCCACATTACTTCACAGATCATCCTGTTTAAAAATAAGAGACCACTGCAATGTTCTATTTCTCAGGTTTTATCTTTACTTTCCTTAGCTTTTAAGAACTACAGACAATATTTCTCCTAATTTCCAAATACAAATAATGTTTTTAAAACATGTTTAAAAGATATGAAAATACACACAAATAAGAGAAATGATGGTGTCACATTTGCATGGGTTAGCGAGGCACAAATATTGGGTTCCATTTCACTCAGACAAACTCAAAGAAGGCACGAGGTCCAAAACACAAAGATACTGAAGCTCAACAGCTAATATACAGAAGAAAAGGAGAGCAAGGGATAGGGTAAGTGTTTATTGGGGGTTCAGATTTTGAAATGTAAGACTTGTTAAGAGCTTTAAACACTCTACTCAAACCCTGACATTATATTATACAATGATATACACATGAGCCACCTGCCTAATATTGTGTAGGTCAATTCCCTGAAACATTGGGGCACTGAATTTACAAGACTTCTGGAGCTGTAGTATCTGGTATCAAGATTAGCATAAGATCTTTTATGTCAGTTAGTAGTTAGTGTGGTCTCCATGGTTTGGACTTTTTATAAACCACACATCCCACAGCTGCTGTGTCAGAAATTTGGAGGCCAATTCAGCATCTTGAATTTTTTGTTATTGATATATATATATTTTGTGCAACACATTTTAATGCTGAGAGAGGTCATTGCCAATTGGAAATACTATTAACATGAGGGGAGGGGTACATATCTAAAGGAATATCTGCATGATCTTCAAGAACCGATTGGTCACATACTGCCTAACCTGTGCCAATGTAATAAGATAATAGGTGCAATTATTTTCACCTGTCAGTGGTAAATGTTGTGGCTGATTTGTGGGTCCAAATTTCGTTTTACATATGTAGTCATGTAGTGTAAAATTAATGAACTGGTATAATAAAATTCAAGCAAGAGCATCTAATAATTTAGTTCCAAGTTGTTGGCCAAGTTTACGAAAAGGAGCAGTAGCAGAAAATACTACTGTCCAAAAATATTTCACAACTGGGATCTAGTTAAGTGATATACATTATATACAACATATCTTCCAAACTATAATAGGACCCCCCACACACACTGTACAGAATTTTAACTAGATGTTGAAACATGGCATGTTTTCCGTTAGAGCCTTGATTAGAACATATATTAATGTTGGATGTAGTCCTGTCAAGCGATTAAAATCTTTATCTAATTAATTACAAGGTGTGGCGATTAATTAATCTAATTAATCACATTTAAACGTACATACATACAGACTTAAAAGTACGGATGTCCCGTTCCAATATTGATATCGGAAATAGGTCCGATATCAGCCCAAAAAAACTCTATCAGATTATATCGGACTGTGTTAAAAATCTCTGATATAAACAGTTCTGCTCTAAACTCCATTACAGCTATTCTATCCAGCAGCGTCCAGAGCCAGCGTGCAAAGCCCACGTGATCACAACACTGCTTGCTAGCGAAGTAGCAAAGAAAAAGAGTGATGTCTGGATTGTCGGCTGTGTGGCAGTATTTTTGCATGGAGCCACCGAAAAAGACAGTGTGGCTCAGTGCAACACTTGTCAT